>CM021101.1:214766253-214983542 GCA_007115665.2 Sequoiadendron giganteum
GATGAGCTCCGTAATCCTGGTAAGGAATTTATTAGTGTTCTGTGGATGATATGCACTTTCTATCTGCACAAATCCATGTACTTTCTTTGTTTGTTACATAAAACTTTAGGCCTTAAAGATGCACAAGAAGTTAAAAGATGTTTTACTGCGAAGGTGTTTCTAACAATCTAGTTGGATTTTTAATCCCATATATTTTGAGCATTTGTTATAACCAGAAAGTTAGGATTTTCGGTGTCAGTACACAAACATGGTGTGTTTTGTGCTTTTATGCACTCATTTTGAAATGGATCTCATATGTTTATCAGTTTGGATATACACAGTCCTATAAGATTGGCAAGCTTATAGTTATAACGTGCCTTATTTCTGATATAGACAGTCTTAGGGATTGGAAAGCTTGTATCATGTAGCTTATTAAGGGTAGGGTGAACAGATGTATTTTGCAAATCTACAGATTGCTCCTGAGATTTTCTAGCTGCTTTAAACTCTCACCATAGTTATCAGGATCAGTTGGTTGTATAAGGAAAGTGGGTACCTTAATAAAGTCTCTGGTTTAGTCTTTTTGTTAAGAACCCATAACCAACTTGGGCCTTAATAGTTCATATCCAGAAGTTGGAACAATGAAGTTTTGAATTCCTTTCAGATGTGAGAGGTAATGTTGCAGCTCAAGTTAGTTTTTATGTCTGGTTAAGACTGCTGACAAATGAGTATTAATGAATAGGGTGAACAGATGAGTGTTGCAAGTCTAATACTGAGATTTTCTAGCTTCTTTAAACTCTCAGCATAATTCCGGGGATCAATTGATTGTATATATTCATGTGATGTTCATCATCACAAAAATAATTGTAGCAAGTCCATCCCAAGTTGAATACAAATAATAAGGAAAGTGGGCACCTTAATAATGACTCTGGTTTGGTCATTTTGTTAAAGACTCATAACCAGCTTGAAGTTCATAACCGCAAGTATAAAGTTATAAGTTCCTTTAAGATGTAAGATGCAGTGTTGGAGCTCAAGTTAACTTTTGCTACTAATTGTTGATGGTGTGAGTTTGTGCATCTGTGAGTGTTTTTTTTGTCTGGTTAAGACTGTTGACAAATGATTAATTATGTCTTGTATGTGCAGCTGAGAAGGCTCACTATGCAGCAAGAGACCCAATTGTGGCTTTAAAGAGTTACCTGATTGAGAACAATCTTGCCAATGAATCAGATCTTAAGTCAATTGAAAAGAAAATTGATGAGCTGGTTGAAGAGGCTGTTGAATTTGCAGATGCAAGTCCTCTCCCCGAGCGTGGTCAGCTTCTGGAAAATGTGTTTGCAGATCCCAAAGGATTTGGGATTGGCCCAGATGGGAGGTATAGATGTGAGGAACCAGGGTTTACTCAAGGCACAGCTCAGGTCTAAATTTGGTTGACAAACTTTTTAAATTATTTGATTAAGCATAAAGATTTTTCAGGATGGAGGCTTCAATACTTAAAGGTGATCTCAATGTTCATTGCCGTGTAAATGAATTATCTCCATGAGCTAAGGGATGGTTGTTATCTGTTCGAACAGCTTTTTTTGTTTAATTTTGTTTTTAGCTTGAAGTTTGTAATGGCAATATGACATTGCAGACCTGCAGCTCTAACAAAAATTAAGTTGTTCTAATGTTCTAGCTCTGTTCCAGAATAAATGAACAGTATTGCTTTATTTTAGCAATTGAACCTTTTAAATTAATTCCTTACAATTGTATCTTAAGGTGTGCTTTTGATATTTGGGGCTCTAGCTTTTGCAGCATTACATGCAAAGCATTGTCTTATCCATAATCCACATATATAATGCTATCTTTTTCTTATCATATAAAATTCTAATATTTTACATACTTTATAGGTTTATGATTTTTAATGTACCAAAATCTTTCATACTTTGGATATATGGAATGGTTTATCTGAATAGATTACCATGCAACCTTTATTTATGTATCAATGAAGCTCAATGATCGATATCATATAATCCATATTCCTTCAACTAACTTCAAATTTGATAAAACTGGGTTTTAAATGTTCTCCAATCATACCTGGACTTTCATATCTTTTAAACACCTAATAGAAGTGTCATTATTGTAATGGTTATTGATGTTGCAATACTTTTCTTTCCCCTTCTTCATGGTGTCTTGTTTATGAATCGTCACTTTTAAAATTGACAACATTGTTGCACTCTTTTCACCTTTGACAAAGTATACTGCATGTATTAGCATATTTGAACTTAACATTGGTGTTGCAAGCCTTTTAAAGTTTAGGGTATTCATTCTGTTGAAGTCATTGTTGATTTGATTTGATTTTATCGTTTTAAGTTTAGTATATTCATTTTGTTGAAGTCATCTTAAGCATGATCTTTATTTGATTTTATGATTTTAAATTGTTATTAGCTTTGCATTCTATAAGACTTGATTTTTGGCAAGTTCTTTGAAATATTCGAACTTTATTATAAAACCAAAGGTTATTTATTCAATTAAATGACATTTTTTATGATGAGTAACAATTTTTAATATTAAAATAAAAAACTATTAATATTAATTAACCAATAGCTACATATAGCGTGAGATTTGAGCCTGAAACAAGTTTCATGTTTACAAACCACTATTGAATCACCAGAAAACAAGTTTCAGCTGTGATTTAATGATAAACTAGTGGCCGTTTAATGGTAAAAACCTCCAAAATATCAAGTAAAAGCTTGCAAAATCTCACTTATCATATAAAAGCCAAACAAATATTGATTTGACAATTGGATGAGAACATTCTATTTCTAGTTTTAGTGTTTTTTGTCAATTTGATGATAACTTTCTTTTTTCATTTGCATTGTTTTATGTTTTAAATCTATATGCAAATATACATAATTTCTTTAAGGAAAAAATCTAGATTTGTTTAAATTTATTTCATTCCATTATTTAACACTTATTATTAATTGTTTAATCCAATCACATACAACTACAATTTGTAGTGCATCCATGCACAAACACATACTCATTAACATACATATAGTTTTTTATCGGTCTAATCTTTGAACTTCCTTTAGATGCAAGTGCTAGTTATTATTACATCGAGAGGTGTAACCCTACAATGGTAGTCCACATGCCTATAGGTGATCAGCACATCCATCACAAAAAAAATGATTTTTTTTTTCTAAAAAATAGAATATTTCTTCAATATTCTCTTCCTATTTAACATCAAGTTTCCACAGTCCATGATTCTTTTCATTTGTTGCATGCTTAATCTTGATGATGGATCATGGAGCTTGTTCTGAAACGTTGATTTAAAAAATCTAACATAGTTTCAATTTAGAAATTTTTAACAAGATATTCTCTTCCTATTTGAAAATGGTAGCAGGGTGCTTATAGGTCAGCATAATCAATTCAAAAATAGACAAAATTTTGAAGATATCAAGTTTCTGCAATTCATCTTGTTGTTGCAAGTATAACTTTTGGATTTGATTGTGTTTTTGTTTTTCATCAACATTTCGAATCGCTCTCTATGATTCATCATTTTTCTCTTTAGCTCTTTACCTGATGAATCACAAAGGGTGATTTGAAAAGTTGATGAAAAACAAAAACACAATCAAATCCAAAAATTATACTTGCAACAGACAAATTTTTGATAAAACAAAAATTAAAAAACTAAAATACTAAAATACTAAAATACTAAAAAATCGAAAGCCAACATGTAATAAATTTAATATTATTAATAATATAAATGTAATAAAAAAATTCATATATAAAATATTATTAATATTAATAATATAATAATAATTTATTTTTTTAGGCAAATTGCTATCAAAGAAGATATCACTCTTTCTATTACTTTAAAAACACAATTACATATTCAATACTTAATTTTCACCCCAGATTTTGCTAATCTTAATGTCATTGAGTGTCTGGCCCTTAAAGACAAACAAAGATTTCTTCATTTTTACTTCTATCGATTCTTGCTCTGATTTGAGATATTCTACTCATGCCATTTTCTTGCTTTGACTACTTCAAATATGATCATCGAATACTCGAGAGACTGCATAACTACCCTAGGATCACTATTTAGCGTGCACCTTTGATCTAAAGTTTGCAAAACCATTGAGGCAAGAGTAAGAGACACTTTGTGTAAAGATTTTGGAGAAGATGAAGCATCCTTCACTGTGACAACAATTACATAGTGGCTGGAATCAACCCCATTCCACCAAAAAGGCTGATTAGGGGCTTTAACTTGCACATTAGCTTGCTTCTTATTGCACTGTCAGGTACCATAAGCAATCTTTTCATAATCTACTGGTTGTTTCCAACGTTTATTTTTGACTTTCAATGAGATTTCGGTCGATAGACTTTTGGATAAATCGAATTTAACACATAAACCAACAATGTAGAGTTTTCATAATTTATAGTTTCTTTTGAAAAGTTGTGATTCTTACCTAATCCATTGGCAATTGCAATCAAACACTCAATTTCCTAAAACTACAGAGTAAGATAGGGCAATCTTACCCAAATGAATGCTGAGGAAAACGTCTTAGTTTGAGGATCAAATGAGGGGAACCAAGACTTAAAGCATAAAAATCGCCCTAATAAAACTGAGAATCAGTTCCTTATCTTTCAGAAATGCAAATTCCAAAAATAAAAATCCCTTTGCGCAAGGATAAATGCTAATTTCATCCTCAACGAACACTTTCCAATTTTCGCTTATCCAGACGTGGAGGTCACACAACTTCGTCCATACTCTCATGAATCTGCAAATCAAGGCATGGTCTTTCAAATACTCCTCTTTGTCATATGCAATGTTGTCCACGCATATTTCTGGGGTTGAATTTGCATTTCGCATGAAAAATGGGGGTTTCAACATAACGTTGGGGCGAGAAGGAAAAGGGTATAAGGCCCCTGGCATCTGATTCAAACCAGGCTGCTTCCATCCCTGCATTGCGTCTGGGCCATCCAGACCTAAAGCCGTTTTAAATGGCTCGGATTTACAAGGAGAACCGACCTCCCCACCCCATACAAAACCTTGCATAAATTGGGATGCCCTAGCCACAACCTTAGGGCATGAAATGGATAAAAAGTTAACCTTCGCTGCGCCACCAAGGTCTCTGTTGCCATTGCCTTTCGTCGTTGAGGTCGCAGAAGAGTTTGGAGTAGTGGGCGCGAGAACATGCGGGTCAGAGAGAATGGAAGAACTCGTAGCAGAGGGAGCCATCACAGAGCAATCTTTTCAAATTTATTAGGATCATTCTAATAATATAATATTAATATTTTATAATATAATATTAAAAAATAAGGTTTAGTATATTAAATTTAATATATATTTTAATTGATTATATTAACGGATAATATTATATTATATTATTATTAAATGATAATACTAATTTATTATTAATATGTTATTATTAATATATATTATTATTATATTATTATTAATATTAGTATTATTTTAGTAACTATGTTATTATCAATATGTGTAATAAATTACTATTATATTATTATTTTATATTTGGTATCATTATATTATATTATTTGGATAAAATATCTACAATCTATATTGATTATTTTAATGTTTTTGTATAGAAATAAATATTTATTTACTCAAAATAGAAAAGGGTTAAGGTTAGCTTAGGGTTACGATTATGGTATTTGGTTAGGGTTAGGGTTAGTTTAGGATTACAATTAAGGTTTATGAATTAGGGTTAGATTTAGAGTTACAGTTATGATTGGGACTAGAGTTGGGTTAGGTTATAGTTTAGGGTTATGATTAGGTATTAGTTAGGGTAGGGTTTAGTGTTTGGGTTAGGGTTAGGAGAAATAGTTTTTGGATTAGGGTTAGATTAGGGTTTAGGGTTAGATTTAAAGTTCTGGTTATGATTGAGATTAGATAAGATCGGGGTTAGGGTTTAGGGTTACAATTATGGATTTGGTTAGAGTTAGGGTTAGGATTATGGTTTATGGTTAGGGTTAGAGCAAGGTTAAGGTTACAATTATGGTTAATGGTTAAGGTTACGATTATGGTTGATGGTCGAGTTAGGGTTACCATTAGGGTTAGTTTTTTTAAGAAATTTTAGGTTTCTATAATAAAGCTTGGGGTTACGATTGAGATTATGATTTAATGCATGTTAAGGTTAAGGTTATGGTTAGTGTTAAGGTCACACTTATGATTACGGTTAAAGATTTGATTAAGGATAGGGTTAGGGTTAGGTTAGGGTTGGGGTTAGGGTTAGGGTTAGGGTTTTGGGTTATGATTAGGGATTTTCTTAGGGTTAAGGTTAAGGTAGGGTTATGATAAATAGGTTTAGGTTTAGGGTACGGGTTAGAGTTATGAGAAATAGGTTTAATACAGGTTAAGGTTATGAGAAATAGTTATTTTTTTAATAATAAAGCTTGGGATTAGGATTACATTTATGGTACAATGAGGGTTAGAGTTAGTATTAGGGTTCAATTGGGGTTATGGTTAGAGTTAAGGTTAGAGTTATGGTTAGGATCAAGTTTAGAGTTAAGGTTAAGGGAAGGGTTAGAGTTACAGTTAGGATTGGAGTTAGGGTTAAGGATGCATTTCAATTATGGTTACAATAAAATTAGGGTTCAATTACAAAGGGTTATGGTACAATTATTAGTATTAGGGTTATGGTTAGTATTACAGTTAAGTAACAATTAGGGTTAAGGTTAAGGTTATTGTTAGAGTTATGGTTATGGTTATGGTTAGGGTTAGGGTTATGGTTAGGGTAAGGGTTAGGGTTAGGGTTAGGGTTAAGGCTACATTTCAATTACAGTTACAATAAAATTAGGGTTCAATTACAAAGGGTTATTGACAGGTTGTCGTTATACCTATCTCTTTAGTTGAAAAATACATTAATTATTGATCGAGTAGTGTTCAAGGCTATATGCAATAAGACATTTCTTGACTATTTCTCCTTTGGCTTTTCTAAATGAATGAAGTAACTAAACAAGACTTAAATGAGAGGCCATTAACTAGAAAGCTTTGAAATGTTTAAACTAAAGAGTAAGCAATTATTAATCTAAAAAGCATATCAACTAAACTAGAAAGCATTGAAATGATTAAGCTAATAAATGTATAAATTGTTGAAACAGAAAAACAGGTAAAGAAACTGTGACACATTTAACCAATAACATATTAACAAACTTAACAACTAACAGAAAGTAACCTATCAATCTAAACTTAACAATAAGAGAAGGTACACCGAAACTTTAATTGACAGATAAGAAGGAAACTAGACTGCACACTTTATCATTACAAAATATAAATAACAAAACTCTTAGAAGTAAAATACTTATCTATCTATTTCTACTATCCTTCAAGTGGCCAGCTCGCAAGCTTCTTTGTGTCTAACTCAGGTCACATAAATTGGTAACTTCAAAACTATTCCATCCTAACTAATTCCATTTTCAATACTTAACAAAACAGAATAAGATAAACAAGATTCGCTTTATTCATATTAAGAGAGTAGAAAAACATAGCTCAGAGATTCATTACGACAACATAACGATATTCTCCAGATGTCTTTTCATTCTGAAAATTACATGCTTATAAAAACTTGTTTACCAGAATCCTAAAATTTAGTAGGTGGAAAAACACCACTGAAAAAGTCTTCAACAAACTAACTTTAAATCCATACACAAACATTAAACAGGCTCGTAATGAACCATAAGTCTTTTTAACAGAAAATAGCAAAACACTATAGAAGCTTCAATGTATCAAATGCCCTATAACTTTGGCGCCTAAACATCTGGCGCCTAAACTTTCAGTGCCTACCTTCAACATCATGGAGTCGACATTGAGTCTTCTTCATTGAACTCTCTTCCAACTGGGCGTGATGACCGGTTATTCATGAGGAACTTGTTTACTTTTGCAAAATCTAAACTATTAAGTCAGTGCGAGTTAATAAATCCCAAGCAACTTCAAGAAATAAAGTTTATACAATTCCCTCAAAAAGGAAGCACTTATTAATCCTAAAGGTAGATAATTCGTAGAGTAGAGGGCTGGAAAAATCATAGGAAAAGGTTTTTAATCACTATTATCGATGAGGTTATTTTTAGCTCATCATTTCCTCCCCTTCCTAAGTCTAAGCAAGTCCTCTTGCTTCCTACTATGGGCCCTATCCTGTATTCCTTCCATTCTCAATTTGTTCTTCACATTTGGCACTAGAAGATCATAATCATCATTTGCCTATGTGTCAAAGTCTTATGGTTCTTTTAGGAAACCTTGATGCATAGCAATCCCTGCTTTCCATTTTTCAAAAATTTCATCACTCTGATCTGTACTAACATATATGCCAGGAGGTGGTGAAAGCAACAAAGGAGACCTATATCTCATACCAATCTAATCAGTCTTCAATTGTGCAAGGATATCAACTATTGCTACTGCCCTCCTATATGACCACTTGATATTAAGGGGTGATATTATTTCTCTCTTCCTGAGATACATGGGAAGAGGGGTATACCTTACTTCACATCCATGCCAGGCTTTTCCTATAAGTTTTGGCCCTTGCTGCTGGAACTAATCATAACACAGTCGAAGATTGTTGTTATATTTAGTCCTTATAACCTCCTTTAACTTAAAATTCAAAAATATTGCCTTGAAGGAAAAAGGTTTTTTGTGTGGATATCTCATCTTCAACCCAATAGTTCTCTCCGCCTGTAGATATTCTTTTGATCTTTCTTGCTAGTGAATCTGATTTCGCATTGTTGAGAGAAATGATCTCAACTGGACTTCTCCAACAAATAAATTAATATAAAAATTTGTACATTCTTCTACAAGAAAATTATGCACAAAGAAATCACATAGCATATCTTGATGTTCAGGAGTTGATTCAACAAAGATTTTGACAAATTCTTTATCGTTAAGGTTATATGGTTGGTTATTGTAAATTTAGAGCAGTTTCCATCTCATAATTTGTTCATTAAGGAACATGGCATACAATCTAGATGGTCTTCTACAAGTTAACAACAACTCACCAATTTGGCAAGCATCATGTTTAGCCCTGTAAACTCTATCAAATGATTCTTTTAGCAATACCAACTCCTTTCAATCGAGCATTATCCTTGGCCATTTCTCTGAGAAAATAACACCTTTCAATCCATTTCATGAGCAATGGAGGTATTCTCACCTGGAACCACTCTATCACAATTGGTTTAGTTTGTATTTCTTTGGACTCGACAACGTGTTTAGTATTGATTTCCTGCAAATCTTGCTCTAATTCCATAATTTTACTTATAGAAGCATTCAATTCACTTTTCTATGTGTTTCTTTCTTCTTCAAAAGTGAAACATAACTGCATGAAATTATTGGTTAACTTCCTTATTTCTTCATTTTTCATAGAAATATCAGACACATAATTTTTATTTTTATCATCTGCTTGTTGGAACTAAAATTGTAACTGTTCAATCATTTTATCTCTCTGTTCAATTTGCATTTTTAAGTTCACAATTTCTTGGATCTCTTTTCCCTATAATTGCATTATATGCCTGAAGTTCTTCTTGTTGTTGATTTATCTTCTCTTTGCTTTCTTGCAATTGATTTCTTAACCCAACAATTTCTTCATTCAATTTTTCTACTTCTACTCTTCTTTGATCAAATTCTTCATCTACGATGCTACCAGAAAAAGAAAATTGGCATTTTCTATATCTACACCAACTTCAGTATATCTAGTACATTTCCTTCATCAAACACACCAAATGAACTAGACTCGACAATTTTATCAACAAAAGAAGAGAATTGTCTTACAGTTTCATCATCAATTTCTTCATTATGGGGTGACTATTCCCCTTCCTCTTCTTGCTTCCTTGGAGATGATAGAGTCTCTATTTTAGGCCTAGGGAATTGATTAGATTGTTGTTCACTTCCTTCCATTTCCTCATCACTAGATGGGGTGTCAATATCCATAGTCTTGTCTGAAGTCCTTGATTTTCTCTTTTTAGGAGCATTCTATTGAAATGCACACAAGACAACTGAGAGGGGGGGTGAATCAGTTGTATCAAAACCTTTACTTATAAACTTGATCAATTCCTCTTTATCTTTAATCTATTATTAAGTATGAACATGGAATGCAAATAATAGAAACACAATACTAGAGACACCAGATTTGCATGGAAAACCCAATGAGGGAAAAACCACGGTGAGGATTAACTCACAATATAGCAGTAATGAAATATCGGATACACAGGCTCATTGCCCAAATATAAAGGCTTGCTACCCAGATCAAGGGCTCATTGGCTTAGGACTCATTATCCAGAAAAAAGGAGGCTCACTGCCTATAGAAGATACAAAGAAATAGATAATGATCCACCACTAGAAGTTACACACACTTCGCAACTTTATCAAAAGATTGTGAATACAATGAAGTATTGTTGCCTCGATTCGCTCTTCCACACTTTGCTTTTTGCACTTGTTCACACACTCTTCTCTTGCTTGAATCGAATGATGGATGGATATGAAATTCTCTACAACTCAACTTGCTTTTATACCATCTTCAACCTTAGAAACATTCTCCAAGGTCGGCTTATACAATTTCATTTTACAAATTCAAACTAGGTTGGCTACTCAACATTCCCGCGGTGGATAAGAATGTGAGAGGACCAATTACATATTTAATTTAGGACCCAAAAAACATCTTGGATCATGCACATTCTTCCTCAAGTCGATGCAAAAATCAAATGTAACGTGTAGACACCAGGTCGGCCAAACCTAATGAAAACACAAATGAACTTTGAAGTACATGCATCATCAACAAGATAAACACACACAGATTGCTCAACACGCTTTACCAGAATTTTTACCATTTCTGAAAACAACTCAGATACATCCACAACAACTTCAACAAACTTCATTTACAGAGAACACTTCACCAGTTCAACCGGGACAATCAACAAAACACAAAGACTCTGGAGAAGGTCTTCCAAAGCTCCAAACCACAAGAAACTTTGTCAAAACACATAAACCATCAAAAGGAATAATCTCCCAGGTCTGAAGGATCTTAGGTCAAATAATAGAAGACTACAGAGCCAAAACATTTCTTTCAGTCAATAACCATATAACTTTGACAAACCAATTCACACATCGGTGAACGTAATTTTTACTTTCCATCATGCCAGAAGCTTAAACTCAGAATATAGAATCCATCTAAGCTCATAAACACACCATCAGATCTGTAAGGACATTTGATCAATATAGAGAAGATGCATACCACATTACCGTAGCACGCTCAAAATACAGCTTCAACACAACTTTCACTATTTCTCAATTTTTTTCAAAAGCACTTGGCAAAAAGCACTTTACTCAACTTGTACAATGTTGACATCAATGACAACATTAATGACAACACCAACAAACACATCCATACTTGCAACAATATCCCCCTTTTTCATTGATGGCAACACATGATGTGAAAAACCATCAAAGACAACATACATGATTCTCAGAAGCGACAACCTGACAAGCATAGAAGATACATGATCTCTCTCCCATATTCTACATGATTTTCAGAAGCGACAACCTTCCAAGCATACAATTTTCACATGATTCTCTCTCCCCCTTTGACATCAATGGCAAAGTACATTCTTACCATATAAATCTTTGTTCACTCCTCCTAAGGAGTACATCCACATCACACACTGCAACAATTCACTTCTCTACTCCCCCTGAGGAGTAGACCTCAATCATCAGTCCAAAACAAAAGAGTTTGTGAATCACTGGACTGATACACCTCCATGTGCACTTAGTTTAAAGAAGGAGGGGCAGAAACCCCTAGCTTCCCTCTGAGATACTCAAAAGTATCCTTTGGAAGGGCCTTAGTGAATATGTCTGCAACTTGTTCTTTGGTAGGTACATATTCAAGTCTTACTTCATTCCTCAATACTTTCTCCCTCAAGAAGTGATACGTGATAGATATATGATTTGTTCTAGAATGCATCACTGGATTTTTTGAAATATTAATAGCACTTGTATTGTCATAAAAGTAGAAATAGGTCCATCACTCACCATGCCTATGTCCATCAAAGTTTGCTTCATCCAAAGTACCTGTGTACAACAGGATGTTGTTGCAATATACTCTGCTTCAGTAGTGGATAAAGAAATTGAATCTTGCTTCTTGCTCATTCAAGAAACTAATCTTTCTCCAAGAAAGAATGCTCCTCCGCTTGTACTCTTCCTGACATCTACACATCCAACCCAATTAGCATCAGTGTAGGCACTCAAGGTGAAATAATTGTTCTTTGGATACCATAGCCCATAATCTGGAGTTCCTTTAAGATATATGAATATCCTCTTCACAACTTTAACATGTGTTTCCTCTAGTTCTGCTTGAAATCTTGCAACTAAGCATACAGCATGCATAATGTCAGGTCTAGTAGCAGTAAGATACAACAATCCTCCAATCATGGACCTGTACATGCTCTGATCAACTTTAGCATATCCATCATCTTTACTTAGCTTGCATCCAGTTACCATAGGGGTACATACTAGTTTAGAATCATCCATTCCAAACTTTAACAATTCCTTAACATTATTAAATTGTGAAATGAATATCCCTTTGTCAGTTTGATTAACTTGAAGTCCAAGGAAGAAATTTAGCTCACCAATCATAAACATTTCAAATTCTTTTTGCATCTCTTCAGCAAACTTCTTACACATACCTTCATTACCACCAAAAATGATATCATCAACATAGACAATAACTATCAGTATTTTGTCTCTCTCAACTTTGAAGTAAAGATTGTTGTCTGCAGACCCTTTGTTGAATCCCTGTTTTGTCAAGTATTTATCCAATCTAGCATACCAAGCTCTGGGAGCTTGCTTCAGTCCATATAATGTTTTCTTTAACTTACAAACCATGTCTTTGTCTGGTTTGTCTGACAGTGAAAAACCTTCTGGTTGCTCCATATATACTTCTTCCAGTTCCCCATTCAGAAATGCAGATTTGACATCCATCTGATATACTTTGAAGTCTTTATGAGCTACAAATGCCAAGAACATTTAAATGGCTTCCATTCTTACTATAGGTGCAAAAGTTTCTTCAAAATCTATTCCTTCAACCTATGATTATCCTGTACATACAAGTCTTGTTTTATTTCTTACCACTTCACCATCTTCATTCAACTTGTTTCTGAATACCCATTTTGAACCAATTACATTCTTGTTTGTAGGTCTAGGGACTAGTTCCCATGTCTCATTCTTCTCTATTTGATGTAATTCCTCTTTCATTTCTCTAACCCAACTTTCATCATCACATGCTTCATTCACAGTGTTAGGTTCTATTTTAGAAAATAAACACAAGTTTTCCTTAACCACTTCGCTTCTTGTCTTCACTCCTTAACTTTTGTCTCCAATTATCTATTCCTCCGGATGATTTTTCTGAACATATTTAGGAGTCTTAAGTGCAAGTTTCGAATATTCTTCTTCTTCTTCACTTCGTTCTTTTTCTTCTTTTTCTTCTTCTTGTATTTGCACATAGATAGGCTCATCGGGTTCAACTTCAATTATCTCCACCGATCTATACATAGCTTCATCAAATTTCACATTAGAACTTTCAATGATTTTTCTCAGTCTCTTATTAAAACATCTATAATCCTTTCTGTTATTTGAGTATCCAAGGAAAATTCCTTCATCACATCTAGCATCAAACTTTCCAAGATTTTCTTCATCTCTTCTAATGTAGTATCTACTACCAAAGACCTTAAAGTATTTCATAGTAGGAGTCTTACCAATCCATAACTCATAAGGAGTCTTAGTGTTGTTACCTCTAACTTGAACTCTGTTAAGAATGTAAACAATAGTGTGAATAGATTCTTTCCAATACACATCAGGAACATTTGCTTCTTTCATCATAGTTTTGGTTGCCTCTTGCAGAGTCTGGTTCTTTCTTTCTACAACTCCATTTTGCTACGAGGTTCTAGGAGCAAAAAAATGTCTTTTTATGCCATGCTCTTCACATAATGCATTGAACTCTCCAGATGTAAACTCTCCACCTCTATCAGATCTTAAGCATTTAATTCTCAAATTTACTTCATTTTCTATTCTTGCCTTAAACACTTTGAATATGTCAAGAGCTTGAAACTTTTCTCTAAGAAATGTAACCCATGTCATCCTAGAGTAATCATCAATTAAAAGCATAAAGTACTTGTCACCATTCAGGCTTCCTGTTCTTGTAGGACCACAAAGGTCTGTGTGGATTAACTCAAGCATTCTGGTAGATGATTGATCCTTTGTTTTAAAGTTGTTCCTTGTTTGTTTTCCCATTTGACAACTTTTGCAGATTGAATTTGAAGGTTTTTTCATTTTAGGCAGATCTCTCACAACTTCTTTACAACCGATCCTAACCAAATTATCAAAATTCACATGTCCCATCCTTCGGTGGCAGAGCCAACTCTCACTGATCTGAGAAATAAAACATTGACTGTCACCATCTTTGAGTTGATAGATGTTTCCATGAGTTCTTTTTCCAACTGCAACCACAATTCCAAATCCTTTTCTAATCTCACAAGTGTTATCCTGAAACACAAGCTTAAAACATTTGCTACACATTTTACAACACTTAAAATATTATGCCTTAAACCCTTTACATAGTAGACATCATCAGTGTTATGTTTTCCATCAAAGCTAATTGTTCCTTTACCAACAATCTTAGCACCAAAATCATCTCCAAACATGAATATACCTCCATCATACTTCTCAAGTTTAGTAAACTTACTATTATCTCCAGTCATATGATTTGAACATCCGTTGTCAATTACCCAAAAGTCTTCATCTTGTTTAGCATGAAAAGCAGTTACCAGAGTACCTTTTGATTCATTATTCTTACACTTCAGACTAGGTTCTTTTGCACATTTCTTTTCCAAGGCTAGAAACAAACATTCATCTTTGTCTTCCTCAAGGTTTGATTCATCATCGGAAATTCTTGCATCTTCTTTAACATAATACAACTTCTTGAACTTCCTATCCTTCTTATCCTTGAAATTACTGTTATTATCCTTGTTCTTCTTTTGTGTAGCTCTATTAGGACATCTTAATGCATAATGACCAATATTTCCACAACTGAAACATTTAAAGGGCAACTTAACTTTGTATTTACCAGTACCTTTCTTCAATCTCCTTATGAAATTTCCTTCCAAATATTTTGCATCTTCATCATCATCATCATCGTCTTCTATCTTCATGGCTTTAAAGGTTGTTTCAGTCTTCTCCTTATCGCTTGCAAATTTTCTCATCTCAAATGCAGTCAAGACACCAAATATATGTTCCTTAGTAAATGTCTTCGAATCATACTATTCTTCTAGTGTAGATACTTTGTCACTGTAGTTGTTTGGTAAGGTCATCAATAATTTCTCAATTATATCTTCATCTTTCATGGTACCTCCTTGATTCCTGATTTCAGTTGCTATAGTTTCAACTCTCTGATAATAGCTTGCAATGTCTTCTCCACCTTCCATTCTCAGATTATCAAATTTTTGCTTAGCAGTTAGTTTCCTTGACAACTTCACTCTCTCATTCCCTTCATAAATATCTTTCAATTTTGTCCACATTTCATTAGTAGTAGCTAAAGAAATAACTTTTGATCTCTTAGTTTTAGATAATGCACTAAAGATAACAAACCTTGCTTTTTCATTTTCCTCAAAGGCTGTAACTTCATTAGCAGTGGAAGGTCAAGCTACTGGAATCACATACTTTGTCTCCACAACTTTCTAGGTATTAAAACTGATTGAAATCAAATAACTTCTCATATGTTCCTTTCAATCACTGTAATCAGCTCCATCAAACATAGGAAGCTAGAACTTGTGCGCCATCTGATCTACCTCAAGCGGTTAAGCTTTTCACCAAGGAACCAAAGCTTTGATACCAATTGTTTAAATACACACAAGACAAATAAGAGGGGGGTGAATCAGTTGTATCAAAACCTTTACTTATAAACTTGATCAATTCCTCTTTATCTTTAATCTATTATTAAGTATGAACATGGAATGCAAATAATAGAAACACAATACCAATGACACCAGATTTGTGTGTAAAACCCAATGAGGGAAAAACCACGGTGAGGATTAACTCACAATATAGCAGTAATGAAATATCGGATACATAGGCTCGCTGTCTGAGGGCTCATTGCCCAAATACAAAGGCTCACTACCCAAATCAAGGGCTCACTGCCTTAGGATTCACTGTCCAAAAAAAGGAGGCTCACTACCTACAAAAGATACAAAGAAATAGGCAATGATCCACCACTAGAAGTTACATACACTTCACAACTTGATCAAAAGATTGTGAATACAATGAAGTATTGTTGCCTCAATTCACTCTTCCACACTCTGCTTTTCGCACTTGTTTGCACACTCTTCTCTTGCTTGAATCAAATGATGGATGGATATGAAATTCGCTACAACTCAACTTTCTTTTATACCATCTTCAACCTTAGAAACATTCTCCAAGGTCAGCTTATACAATTTCATTTTACAAATTCAAACTAGGTTGGCTACTCAACATTCCCATGGTGGATAAGAATGTGAGAGGACCAATTACATATTTAATTTAGGACCCAAACAACATCTTGGATCACGCACACGCTTCCTCAAGTTGATGCAAAAATCAAATGTAACGTGTAGACACTAGGTTGGCCAAACCTAATGAAAACACAAATGAACTTTGAAGTACATGCATCATCAGCAAGATAAACACACGCGGATTTCCCACCACACTTTACCAGAATTTTTAGCATTTCTGAGAACAAATCAGATACATCCGCAACAACTTCAACAAACTTCATTTGCAAAGAACACTTCACCAGTTCAACCAGGACAACCAACAAAACACAGAGACTCCGGAGAAGGTCTTCCATAGTTCCAAACCACAAGAAATTTTTTTAGAACACATAAACCATCAAAAGGAATAATCTCCCAAATCCGCAAGATCTAAGGCCGAATAACATAAGAATGCAGAGCCAAAACATTTCTCCCAGTCAATAACCAAATAACTCTGACAAACCAGTTCACACACCGGTGAACGTAATTTTTACTTTCCATCACGCCAAAAGTTGAAACTCGAAATATAAAATCCATTTAAGCTCATGAACACACCATCAAATCTGCAAGGACAGTTGATCAATATAGAGAGGATGCAGAGCAAATTATCGGAGCATGCTCAAAATACAACTTCAACACAACTTTCATTATTTCTCAAATTTTCTCAAAAACACTTGGCAAAAACCACTTTACTCAACTTGTACAGCGTTGACATCAATGACAACACCACCAAACACATCCATACTTGTAACACATTCTATAACTCAAGAAGCACACTCTCACTGGATCCCCCAGAAAATATTTTTCTTCTCCACAGAGGAGGGGTTACTTGAGAGGTAGCTTTAGCCTTCTTCTTCCTCTTATGGGGAGGTTCCTCTTCTTCAAAATGCAATACTTCTACATTTCATTGTTCTAAAGTTTCTAGAACATTAAGCAATTCTTTCGGCGCATTGTCACTGGAAGTGATTGAAGCCCGATGAAGTTTAGGAGCATCGAGGGCAATAGAGGAGGGTTCCCCTGTAGCCTGAACCATTTGTCTTGATGATTCTCCTTCTTCACAATGCTTATTAGACTCTTCATTCTCAAATTTTGGTAGAAATTTCTACCATCTTTTCTCTGGTTTCTTGCAAAAGTGGTACTTACAAATCAATTGAATTAGGCCATGATGTTTAAGTGGCTTAGTACCAACCTTATACCTCTCCATCATCCCAATAACAAAATCACACAAGAACACAGGGACATTAATTCTGATAGCAGGGTCTTCAGTGCCATGACGCAAATGGGTCAATAAACGAAAAGGAGGTCCTACCACAGTAGCTATTTTCCCCTCACAAGTGAGGTATTTAATTATCCATGCTACGATAGTTCGCCATGGTTCAGGAATTGACATTCTTTGAAATCCCTTGTTTTGTCCCCTAGTATTGATGGTTAGTAAAGGTTGAGGCTCACCCTCCCTATGAAATAACTCGACCATCTTTTGATAGGTAATTTGTGTAGTCTCAATCAAATTAATACCCTCATTTTCTAAACCAAAGAGACGACAAATTATCTTTGCACTTATCGAGAAACGCTTTCCTCACACCATTGTCTTCCCATCTGCAAAATTTTCCACAAATTCTTTCACTAACTGCTTTGAATGTCCCTCAAACTTTTTGATGAAGTCAAGTCATCCCACTTTCTCAAACAGGCTTGCAATATTGCTTAATGCAAGCAATTTTTCTGCCGAAGTTGGCTCGGACTTTTTCTTAGCTCCCCCCATTTTCTCTCTTTAACACCTTTCCTCAAATTTTGCAGAAATACTTCAAGAATACCTGGTTTAAGCCACTAAATTGCAGAGGAGATAAAATATGATTTCATTACAATCGATGGAGGGAAACAATTAATTCATCTTGTTTGAGTTTTGCTGTATAATTATGGCAGTTATGCATGGGAAAATGAGTAAGTATAGTTGTACTTCATGCGATCACTCCATGGCACAATTTTCTAAATTAGGAAAGAAAAGGGGCTCGTGCCAATTAACTAACCTTTATTTAAAATAATTACTAACTTTAAGAGAAAATGTACTTCGTCATTAACTTGAATTCATTCACCTTTGCTGATGTAACAAATTAGATGTATTATTGGCAAGGGTGATGGCGACCTTAATTATGAGGTGGACGAGTTAGCTACTGATGAAAAAATTCATTATGACGAAAATATTGTCATAATAATTACATTTATTATGGACAAATTTCGTATTATCAGGTGGCATGTAGATATACAGCGTGGATTATGACAAAATTTAAGAAATGGGCATGTGTAAAACTTGAACAAATCAAAGCATGAGAATTAGAAAGGGAATTTATAAAGTTCTGGAGCATCAAGTGGAGATTCTCTCGAAATAGAATGACTCAAAAAAATTCAAAGCATCGTCGAAATATGCAATCGGAACAACAACAAAAAGTTTTCAGAGCATTGTTGAAAGATGCAGTCGGAGCAACAACCAAAAAGTTTTTGGAGCATCGTCGAAAGATGCAATTGAAGCAACAACCAAAAAGTTTTTGGAGCATCGTCGAAAGATGCAACCGAAGCAGCAACCAAAAATTTTTTGGAGCATCGTCGAAAGATGCAGCCGGAGCAGCAACCAAAAAGTTTCCGGAGCATCGTCAAAAAATGCAGCCAAATGAAGAAAGGAAAACATACAACTTGGATCTTTGACTTTTTGGAGCATCAAGGAAAGATGACCAGAATGCAGCAGAGATACGCGAGTCGTCATCATTTGAGTGGTGCAAGTTCCAGAGCATAAGAGCAACAATATTAACAGGTTTTAGAGCATTGCAACACACCACCTAACAAATTTTTGAGCTCCTCAAGAAGATGCATTGGAATCTATTTTCAATGAAATTTTAAGTCCTTCGAGAACAAAAATGAAAATTAGCCAAGTCCAAGAGACGAAAAATTCAGAAGAAATGCTTTGAAAGGAAAGTTATGCACATGCATTTTTTTATTTTTTTAAAAACAAGATTAAAACTATATTGACTCTGCAAAAGCAGAGTCAATGCATCGTATCTCTCCTTGTGTCTCTACAATTTTTGTGAATTACTCTTTATTGATTGGTTTTTGATAGATGCACAATTGATGCCCATTAACTAGGAGGGTTCAGGTATCACCATCGATAGGTTTCAACTGGATTGACCCATTTGGAAATACCTTAGAAATTTTGTATGGCCTGAGTCAGTGAGTTTTGAGTTTACCTTAGGGGTCTTTGTATTTGGAGTCAAACAATAGGGCCCAATCCCCATTATGAATCTCCCTCTCCCTAATATGTTTGTCGTGCCATACTTTACGTTGTTGTTGCACCAGTTCAGTTTGATGTACAACCTCTAAGCGGAGCTCATCTAACTTGCTAAGTTGCAAGACTCTTTCTTCTTGGGCACATTTAAGATCTTTTCCCAACTTCATGGTTGTTCGCAATGTTTGGAGTTCAAATTCAATGGGTAAAATAGGCTTCTTCCCAAAGACCAGCTCGTATGGACTAAAACCAGTAGTTAAATTTCATGTCATGTTATAAGCCCAGATGGCTTCAGGTAGTTTCCTAGCTCGATCTTTTCTTCCTGATGACACAATTTTTGTTAAGATGTTTTCGAGCTCCTTGTTAGTCACTTCTACTTGACCATTTGTCTGAGGATTGTAGCGTGATGATTTCTTATGACTAACCTGGAAATGGTCGGTGAAAGCCAACAAAACTTTTGACATAAATTGAGGACCTTGGTCTGTAACAATCGTCCTAGGAGCTCCAAACCTGAGGAAAATTTTATTGTAGAGGAAATCAGCCACCTGCTCCTCCCTAGTGATGCGCAGAGCTTGAACTACTGCCCACTTAGTTAGATAATTGATGCAGACCAGAATGTACTCCACTTTTGAGGTTGGATCTATTGGATCGATAAAGTCCAATCCCTATTTTTTGAATGGTTCAAGGACTACTTGGGGTTGAAGGGGCATTTCATTAGATTTTGTTGGTCTCCCTACTCTTTGACATTCATCACAGTGATGGACATATTTCTTGACATCCTTATGCATAGAGGGCTAGTAGTACCCTGCACCTAAGATCTTATGGGAGGTTCTCTTTGTAGAATAATGTCCTCCAGAAGGATCATCATGAAAAGCTCTTAAGATACTATAGGTTTCATTTTCCCTAACACAATGTCGTAGAACCATGTCACATCCACATCTAAATAGGATCCCATTATCCATTTGAAAGGAATGCTTTCTCTTATAAGGCATCACTTTTGTTTGGTCATGAAAGAAGGTGGAACCTCCGAGGTAGCCAAATAATTGGCAATATCAGCAAACCAAGGTGTTTTAGTAGAGATGGCAAATGGATTCTCATATGGGAACTCGTCCTATACTGGAGCACATTCACCATCCTCCTGTCTAATTCAGGATAAAAAAAATGCGACTACATTGAATTTTCCTGGTTTATCAACAATTGTCACGTTGAATTCTTGAAGAAGCAGCAACCATCTATTTATCCTCCCATTCACTACAGGTTTATTCATGAGGTATTTTATGGCCGAATGGTCTGTATACACCGTTACTTTATATCCTGTAATGTAATGTCAAAATTTCTTAATTGTATGAATTACAACTAAGAATTCTTTCTTTGTTGTCCTTTAATTTCTTTCAGTTGGAGTCAAATTATTGCTAATGAAGTATATGGCATACTTCCCTCCATTCTCATCTTCCTATCCTAAGACCGCTCCAATAGCATCATCAAATGCATCAACATAAATGTGGAATGGTAAGTTCCAGTTAGGTCCACGATGGACAGGAGCTGAGATAAGCTTCTCCTTGATAGTTTTGAATGATGATTGACACTCAGGTGTCCATATGAACTCCACATTTTTTTGAAGAAGAGCAAACATAGGAGCCACAATTGTGCTAAAGTTTTCTATAAATCTTCTGTAGTATCCCACATGCCCTAAAAAAATTCTAACATCAGTTTGGGTTTTTGGGGTGACTAGTTGTTGTATTACTTCAATTTTCTTTGGATCAAATTTTATTCCATCAACAAAGATATGATGTCCTAGCATGATTCCTTGTTCCACCATTATCAGACATTTCTCATGGCTTAATGACAAATGATGTTCCTCACATTGCTTCAACAATTGGTCTAGGCTTTTGAGAGCTTCATCAAAAGTTGAGCCATAGACAATGAATACATCCATATATACCTCCACACATTCATTTACCAACTCAACAAAAATAGCCAAGATAGCTCTCTGGAATGTTGCAGGAGCATTGCAGAGCCCAAAGGGAAAGACTCTATATGCAAATATTTCCCATGGACACATAAAGGTCATTTTATCCTAGTCTTCCGCTACAACCTATATCTGGTTGTACCCACTGAATCCATCAAGAAATGAGAAATATTTCCTCCCAGCCAAGTTATCCAGAACTTGGTCTACAAATGGTAGGGGAAAATAATCTTTGTGAGTCACCTTATTAAGTTTCTTATAGTCTACACAGATTCTCCATTTTCCATTCTTTTTGGGAACCACTACCAGCGGTTAAACCCACTTGCTATCAAAAATGGGATAAATAAATCCCGCTCACAGGAGCTTCTCAATCTTGGTTTTGACAATATCTTTCAAGGCAGGGTTTAGTCTCCTTTGGGGTTGGCGAACAGGTCGAACATTTGTAGTGTAAATATGATGAGTGCACATGTTGGAGTGTATTCCCCTCATATCTGTACAGTCCTAAGCAAAGGACTTGGATCTATTTACTAAGACATCAAAGAGTTTATGCTCTTCCAGCTCGGTCAACCAACTATTAATGTTCAGAGTTTTCCCTGGCAACAACATAATATATTTAACATCGAGATGGCTGGATACAACTATATACATTGGTCTTGTCAAAGTATTTAGGGGCCAGCTATGAGGTATGGTCTTATAAAGTCTGGCAATATCTTCAAAAAAATGTTTTGTTTTTGGAATGATATTCGCCAGAGGACAAGGCAATCCCATGAAACTGGTACTATTGATTTCAGTATTGCCTATGTTGATGGGCTACCCTAAGATTTATTCTACATCCAACATGTCTTCATCACTTGAGTCCATGGTGAGATTCCCCATATTATTTTCTAATTCATCTTCCAGTTCTTCACCATGTTGTTTAATGATTACCATGGCCAATGAGGCTAAATTTTCTTGTCCTTTAGGGCTTTCTAGTTCATCAACCCAAACTTTGTTACATTCAACAAGCTTGGTAGGAGGATACAAAAATAAATTTTTGCTATTCGGACCATGTGAAATGGTCATTCCTCTGTCCCTACAATCAATTTTGGTAGCAACTGTTGCAAGCCATGGTCTCCCTAGGATTATAGGATAGTTGTCCTTTGGTGTGAGAGACTGAATTACCTGAAAGTCCACAGGATATTCCCATCCATCGAATTTGACAAGAAAATTCTCAAGGAAACCTTTGGGAATGGCTATGGCCTAATTTGCCATCAGTAAGATTGTGGTGAAGGGCGTAAGTCGAAGAGCCCTAGTTCTTCCATTACATCAATAGTCATTACATTAATGGCTGCTTTAAAGTTGACCAATGCATTAGGTATTGCCACTTCCTTAATTATGATTGTTATTAGTGGGCTACCCAGATCATCATATTTCAAATCAGTGGTCTTTCCAACTAAGTAATCAACTAGATAACCATATATGTGGATAGTGTTTATTTTCTTTGGTTTCCTTCTTGGGGTCTTAATACACAACTGTTTGATCAATTGGTTTAGCTTTGAAATCTCCTTGATGTCCTATAATAAAGGAACCTCAATTTGCAACTGTTTGATTTCTTGAATCAACATAGTTTCAGTGGTTGAAGACATTTCTAGAGCAACTCTCACAGTGTTGGTTTAAGGTGCTCTAGAAAAGGTGCCTGTGTTTTGTTTTTGGCAGGTGAATTGTTCATAGTTTCAGTTGGAGACTGACCCACCCCTTCCTGAGGTAGGTTGGAAGCTTCAACTGGAGAGGGGGGGATAGTTTTGTCTTGAATAATTCCTGGGATTGGTTCATTAGTTATGGGAGTTATCTTTGTGGGCTCAACAAATTCCTTGATAGGTTCATCCAATATCTCAACAATGGTCGGTGAATGAAGTGTTTTCTTAGATCTCAATTATAGGTTTCCACAATGTATGGCGTTCAATCTGTTTACATTATCCTGCTCAATAGAATACACTGGGGCATCCTGGAAGTTTTTTTTTTGGATTCGAGACTGGTTGCACCGAAAGCTGTGGTTGATTAACTTGCTCATCCTGTTGAGTATTTTGAGGAGGTGGCAAGAGATTCTATTGTTGGTTGGGTCCTCTCCTGGGGCCAGTGTAAAATTGATTCTGGGGTTGGTTCCATTAAGGAGAAGAGTTTTGAGGGTACCACTGTTGAGGAGGTTGATTATGCCATTGCGAATGTCCCCATGGCTGGTTTTCCCATTCAGGTGACCCCCAAGGGTAAGTTCCCCAATTAGGAGGTACTTGAGGTGGAATTTGAGGCCAAGGTGTTTCCCATTGATTGTTATTCTAGTTGTTATGCGGTCTTCAAGCAGGGTTTGAACTTTGGCCATAGGAAAAATTTCCCCTGATTCTCTGATTTACTAAGTTGAATTCTTCCTCCACCGGGGTTGCTCTCTTCTTGGAGTTCTTTATGGCATTCAAAATCTCACACTGATCATTGGGATGGTCTTTATCACATACCTGACAAACAAAATTTTTGTTGAGTTTATCCAAAGGGCATTCACTTAACATATGTTTGTTTCGGCACCTAGGGCAGTAGATGGATAAAGTCTTAGGATTTTGCATTTTAGCTTGTATTCCATTCAACATGGTATTCAACTGAACCAGAATGTTAGTCTTAAGGTTCGCTATTTCCTCACACAGTTTTCCTATTTCATTGGACCCTCTGAAAAGATTAGACTTCCGGATCCCTCCTTGAATACGAGAGAAGTTCCGACATAGCTTCATGATTTGAGCAAGGTCCTGTTGAGACACATCCCCTTTACCCATTAAATCCAAGCTCCTTCGAGCATCATCATCTAGACCCTTAAGAAATATGGTTTTTAAGATCTCAACACTTATGGCTTCTGCGCCACATCGCCACATCGTTTGGATAAGAAGAGAAACCTATCCAGGTAATCTTCGAGGCTCTCATCTTTGTTTTGTCTTAATTTGAACAACTTTTCCTTCCTATCACTCACACGACAATAACTTTGGTACTTATCCAAAAAAAAATAGTTTCCATGTCGTCCCAAGAGGTTATGGATCCCGAGGCTAGCCCCATGAACCAACGCATTACTGAGTCCTTCAAAGTCGAGGGGAAAAGCTTAAGTTTCTAGTTATCAACCTTGTAATCATATGTTTGACACAAGACCTTAAACTCAAAGAGAAATTGGTTGGGTTCTTTAAAATACAAACCTCGAAAGGTTGGCAAGAAAGTTGGGGAAATGTTTTTCATGGTCGTGCCATCATTTGCGTCGATAGTGATAGGATAAGTAAAGGTTCATGGTGTTGGTGGGGCATCAACATTGGAATTTTTATGATTACGGTCATGGTCACCCATATTGTCGAAGGGAATTCATTGTTCTTCAAAATTTTGCTCAAGTGGGCAAGGTTTAGAATTTTGAAGAAGAATATGCTCCTCTACAACTATAGGTCTTCTTTTCGGAGTATGCGGGAAGGTCTCAGGTTGATCCAAGTCGATCAATTGTTCAAAGAGTTCTTGAGCTGAGATTTATTCTTCCCCACTCGTGGTTGGTATGTCGGTTGGGGGGGTTTTTGGTATAAATATTCCATGGGGGCCTCTTTTCCTGACCATGCAGAAAAGGAAGCCAGAGGACTATTTTTGGTTTCCAAAAGAGTTATGCAAGGTATCTCATACTAACACTTAGAAAAATAAATCTGTGTCCCTGACAACGATGCCAAAAAGTGACAGGTTGTCATTATACCTATCTCTTTAGTTGAAAAATACATTAATTATTGACCGGGTAGTGTTCAAGGCTATATGCAATAGGACATTTATTGACTATTTCTCCTTTGGCTTTTCTAAATGAAATGAAGTAACTAAAACAAGACTTAAATGAGAGGCCATTAACTAGAAAGCTTTGAAATGTTTAAACTAAAGAGTAAGCAATTATTAATCTAAAAAGCATATCAACTAAACTAGAAAGCATTGAAATGATTAAACTCATAAATGTATAAATTGTTGAAATAGAAAAACAGGTAAAGAAATTGTGAAACATTTAACCAATAACATATTAACAAACTTAACAACTAACAAAAAGTAACCTATCAGTATAAACTTAACAGTAAGAGAAGGTGCACCAGAACTTTAACTGACAGACAAGAAGGAAACTAGACTGCACACTTTATCATTTAAGAAATATAAATAACAAAACTCTTAGAAGTAAAATACTTATCTATCTATTTCTACAATCCCTCGAGTGGCCAACTCGCGTGCTTCTCTGTGTCTAACTCAGGTCACATAAACTGGTAACTTCAGAACTATTCCATCTGGACTAATTCCATTTTCAATACTTAACAAAACATAATAAGATAAACAAGATTTACTTTATTCATATTAAGAGAGTAGAAAAATATAGCTCAGAGATTCATTACGACAACATAATGATATTCTCTAGATGTCTTTTCATTTTGAAAATTACATGGTTATAAATTTTTTTTTACCAGAATCCTAAAATTCAGTAGGTGGAAAAACACCACTGAAAAAGTCTTCAACAAACTAACTTTAAATCCATACACAAACATTAAACAGGCACGTAATGAACCATAAGGCTTTTTAACAAAAAATAGCAAAACACTATAGAAGCTTTGATGCATCAAATGCCCTATAACTCTGGCGGCTAAACTTTCGGTGCCTGTCTTCAACATCATGGAGTCGGCATTGAGTCTTCTTCGTTGAACTCTCTTCCAACTGGACGTGATGACCGGTTATTCATGAGGAACCTGTTTACTTTTGTAAAATCTAAACCATTAATTCAACGCAAGTTAATAAATCCCAAGCAACTTCAAGAAATAAAGTTTATACAATTCCCTAAAAAATGAATCACTTATTAATCCTAAAGGTAGATAATTGGCAGAGTAGAGGGCTGGAAAAATCATAGGAAAGGGTTTTTAATCACTAGTATCGATGAGGTTATTTTTACCTCATCAGTTATTGTACAATTACTGTCAGGGTTAGGTTAGGGTTATGATTAGGGTTCAATTACAAAGGGTTATTGAACAAATAGATATAGGGTTAGGGTTAGGTTGGAGTTAGGGTTATGGTTAGTGTTAGGATTATAATTATGATTATAGTTGTAGACATGGAAAATGTACAATTTCGATCTGACACACTGGATCCTAATTTACTAACACCATTTCATCCTGAATCATCTCCTTTGCTAGTCATTTAATTAAATAATCTGTATTTGATTAAATTCATCACTCTTTATCACTTAATTAAATAAATCAACTTTATCCAATTAATTCATCATCTCCTGTTAATTAAATAAATCAATTTTATTTAATTATTTATGTAATCTCCTTTTAATTAAATAATTCATTTTATTTGATTTAATCCCTAAAGTCATCTTATTAAATTAAAAAAAGTCAACCTTATTTGATTTAATCTAACATATTCCTCCTTAGTTAAATAAATCAAAATCATTTATTTAATTAATCATTTCCTCTTAATTCTGATTTAAATCAATTCATCTATTTAAGTCAAAATTGTCAAATCATCTAATCCTTCATTAAGTTAATCAAATCCTTGGTTAAGTTAATCTCTCTCATTAGAATTCTCTAGAGAATGCAACTTGCACATGAAAATAGATTTAATTCATTTATTAAAATCTCTATTTTCCCTCACATGGCATCAAAAGGGAATATTCCCTCAAATTTGAATTAAAAAATGCAAGTGGATGGGTACTTCCAACAAGGCATTGAAGGCCTCTTACATGTCCTTGTGCATTGAGCCAAGTGAAATTAACTCCATTTCTCTTTCCCTCTCACATGTCACATTCAAATTTCAAATTTGAATCCAATGACATTTATCATGCACATTGAGCAAAATGTGATCATTCCTCAACCATTCACATCTTGACAAGTGGCACTTGGCCATTGGATGTTGAATGATCCCACATTCATCCAAATCCCTCATCCTTCCAACTTGGGAATCTATAAATGAGAGACTCTTCCTCTCATTCAAACATCCATAATTTGAGTAAACTTATTATATTCAAATCCATCATCATCCACAATTCATATGCAAAGTTACTCTCTCCAATTGAGAACTAATTTTGCTCATCATATCCAAGCATTCATCATTTTGTCATATTTGATACCAAGGTTATGCTCAAATCTCTTTGAAGATTTGACCATTTCTAGATTCACATATCATTGCTACTTAGGAATTGGGAAAGGGCCAATTGCAACACTTCATTGGCACCAATTCCCCCATAAGATCATCATGCTATTAGCTTAATTAGGATTTCTTTCATTGTTATTTGAGTTTTGTTATTTATTTTCTAAGTTTAGCTTGAATAGATGAATTTTATGGGGAATTTCTCATATTTGCATGCATTTTGATCTAACATCTAACCATGTTTGTTGTCTTTGTGCACTTGCAGGTTCAGGGGTTCACAATAGTTAGGGATTTGGTTAGGGTTAGGGTTAGGGTTAGGGTTATGGTTAGTGTTGTGTTAGTGTTAGTGTTATCATTAGGGATTTGGTTAGGGGTAGGATTAGGGTTATGAAAAATAGGGTTTTGATTATAGTTAGGTTAGGGTTATGATTATGGTATTTCATTAGTATTAAGGTTAGGTTAGTGTCATGGTTAGGGTTAGGGTTACAATTAGGAATAGGGTTAGTGTTGGGAATAGAGTTAGAATTAGGGTTATAGTTTAGGATTACGATTAGGAATATGGTTAAGATTAGGGTTTAGGTTAAAGTCAGGGTTAATTTAGGTTTACAATCAAGGTTTATGGTTTAGGGATAGTTTTACAACTATGGTTATGATTGAGATTAGGATTGGGATTAGGGTTAGGTTTTTTTTATTAAGGTTAAGGATTTGGTTAGGTTAAGATTGTGGTTACAATTAAGGTAGTGAAATAGATTTAGGGTTAGGTTTAGGTTTAATGTTAGGGTTGGAGTTAGGAACATGGTTTGGATTAGGGTTAGGGTTGGGATTAGGATTATTGTTAGTGTCAGGGTTAGGGTTCCAATTAGGGATTTGGTTAGGGTTAGGGTTAGGGATAAGGTTATGATTATAGGAGTTATGGTAAGGGTTGGGGTTAGGGTTGGTTATGGTTAGTGCTAGGGTTAAGAGTATGGTTACAATCAAGGATTTGATTAGGGTTAGGGTTAGGGTTAGGGTTGGGGTTAGGGTTAGAGTTATGGTTAGAGTTATGGTTTTGGATTATCGTTAGGGATTTGGTTAAACCTAAGGTTAGGGTTAGTTTTATGAGAAATAGGTTTAGGTTTAGGTTTAGGGTTAGGATTATGAGAAATAAGGTTATGGTTATGGTTAGGTTAAGGTTACAATTATGGTATTTGGTTAGTGTTAGGGTTAGGTTATAGTTACTATTAGGGTTTATGGTTTACCATTTAGGGTAAGGATAGGCTTAGGTTGTGTGCATGATTTAGGGTTGGGGTTGGGGTTAGGGTTATAGATAGGTTTCATGTTAGGATTATGAGAAATAGGGTTAGGATTATGGTTAGGTTAGGGTTACAATTATGGTTTTTGATTAGGGTTAGGTATAGGTTAGGGTTATGATTAGAGCCTATGGTTTACAATTTAAAGTTAAAAGTTATGATTTTTGTTGGAATTAGAGTTGGGAATATGATTATGATGTATGGTTACAATTAGGGTTGGTTAGGATTAGGGTTAGGGTTAGATTAGGGTTGATTTAGGGTTCAATTTTGTATTAGGTATGGGATTATGATCAAGGTTAGGGTTGCAATTAGGAATAGGGTTAGTGTTGTGAATTTAGAGTTGGAATTAGGGTTACAATTAAGATTATGGTTAGGGTTAGGGTTTAGGTTAAGTTAGGGTTAGTTTAGAGTAACAATTAGGGTTTATGGTTTATGGTTAGGTTTAGAGTTATGATTATAATTGGGATTAGGGTTACAGTCTTAGATTAAGGTAAGAGATTTGGTTAGGTTAAGGTTGGAGTTACAGTCAAGGTTATGAAAAATAGATTTAGGGTTAAGTTTAGGTTTAAGGTTAGGATTAGAGTTAAGAACATGGTTAGGATTAGGGTTACAGTTTGGGTTAGGGTTGGGATTAAGATTATGGTCAATGTTAGGGTTATAGTTAGGGATTTGGTTAGGGTTAGGGTTAGGATTAGGTTAGGATTATGATTATGATTTACGGTTACTAGGGTTAGAGAAAGTTTAGGGTTACCATCATGGTTTATGGTTTACTATTTAAGATTAGGTTTACAATTATGATTACGATTATGTTCCAGGGTTAGGGTTAAAGTTAGGGTTATGAGAAATATAATAAGGGTTAGGGTTAAGATAAATAAAATTAGGGTTAGGGTTAGGATTAGGGCCAGGGTTAGGATTTAGATTATGGTTAGTGTTAGGGTTAGGGTTAAATTTAGAGATTTGGTTAGGGTTAGGGTTAGAATAATGGTTTATGGTTAGGGTTAGGGAAAATTTAGGGTTACCATTATGGTTTATGGTTTAAGGTTAGGTTTACAACTATGACCACTATTATGATTATGATTAGGGTTAGGGTTAAAGTTAGGGTTATGAGAAATAAAATAAGGGTTAGGGTTAAGATAAATAAAATCAGGGTTAGGTTAGGGTTAGGAAGTTAGGTTTCAAGAAAATCTCTAAATTTAAGATTAAATCATAGTTGGTTGTAATGAACGAGAGAAAAAACAAACTATAAATATTCTTGTGGGAAAATAACAAACCATGGCTTAAACTTAAATTTATAGATTACCCTAAACCCTAACCCTAACCCTAACCCTAACACCAAACCTAACCCCAAAACAAACACACAACCTAACCCTAACCCTAACCCTAAGCTTACTCCTAAACCTAACCCTTACCCTAATCCTAAACCTAACCCAACAAAATAACCCTAACCACAACACTCTTATTATTCAATTCAAATATTTATCTTTCAATAATCACCTACATTAACCATAATCATAACCCTAAATCTAATCCTATCCCTACCCCTAACCTTAACCCTAACACTAACCCTAAACCTATTAATAAAATAATTAAAAAATAATGTAATATTTACTTTATAATATTTATAAGATAATTTAGACATATTAATAATCAAATGATTAGTATTAATATTAATAATAATATAATTAAATTGAAAATATAATAATATTTTAGTAATTATAATAGTATAATACTTATATAAAATAAATAATAATATAATATTATCATTGAATAATATTTTAATATAATATTATTGAGTGGGCGCTATGACTATAAAATATCATATATATCTTATGCATAATCTATATAATATACGTGGAGAGATATCATTTTCGAGGCACATTTTTTTTAGCTTTTATGCTTTTTGCATTTTCAAATTTAAAAAATATATACCTCGAAAATGATATCTCTTGACGTATATTATATAGATCATATATAAGATATATATGCTAGTTAAATCAAATCAAAAAATAAAAACTATAACCATATAGTATAAATGAGTGTTAATTAGACTAATGATGTTTCAATTGCTTATGTGCATTAGTAAATGACATTAAAATTGAGATATTCATATTTTGTTCACTACTCCAAAATGTAAAAAGGAGAGAACCTAGTAGTTGAGCACCCTAACTTCGTGCTTCTCAAAATCCAACTTGGAATTTCAAATCACTCCAATTTTTTACAATAACTTACTTGGCAAGTCTCTTACTTATAAGTAAGGTTTCATGGCCACATCATCAAATATGATGCCACATCAATGTGCGTTTTGTTGAGGTGTCTAAAAAGATCCAAAAATAAAGTTAGACGAACAATTGTGCATTGTTATATTTTATTAGTGCACCGATGTGGTATCAACATGATTTGTTGCTTTTTAGATCTAAAGAATATATTCCATTCAATTATGGGTAATCATAATCAACAACAACAACTTTAAAGTCACAATTATTGATACAAAATTATTAAAAATATTGAGCATTAAATCAACAAATGTTATAACAACTATTAAACCACGCTCAACTATGAAGCCTATCCCCTCATAAACTTCTATTTTGGAATCCACATCTTAATTTCCATTACAATCCTTAAATAGGAATTTTGTGTTTTTGGGTTTTTAAGGTTATAAGACGAAAGAGATTTGAGTTAGGTTTAGATATGAAGATTTGAGAGCCCAAGTTTTGAACTCTGCTGTTGTTACCCCGTCTAATCGGAGGAAGCAGAGGACAGAGAAATGAGCAGTGGTCGTGTTCACTACAGTTTACGGTAAGTAATTCATGCAACTCGTTAACTGTGATTCGATGAGATATAGGTTTTCATGATTTTAAAAAACGACGCTTGTTTCCATAGATAGTATGTTTTCACAATCCTGAAATTTATCCTTTTCAAGCTCACGACGCCAAGCTAACTTTACGCAGTAAACGGAATTTGGAATAGAGAGTCCACCTTACAGGATATGAGAAAAAACCCCAATTCCAAACATCTTTCTATTTGTTTTTTAACAAGCAATAGCAAATGTGACACGTACAAATTACAGTGAACACACCGTTGCTTGGCAGATAAAGTTTGATTTGGTTTATGAAGGTCCAATTTGAACGACATACACGCCCCTGGCAAACTCTTGGAAAACCCATGCAATTCTTGTCAACCCTTCGCTCCATTGACCGGGAAAGACTGATCCGCGCTATTATCATGCATTTGGCATCTTATGATAAGCAACTTGCTAGGCGGCTGTAATTTCCACTGCACAACCCTGGCATTTGAAACAATTATAATAACCAAAAACCCATGAAAGTGAAGAGTAATGTTTCTGTGTATGTAAGCAATCAGAGGTGCGGATCTCAAACCCTATGAAACACATTCACAGATTCTGGTTCACTCATGCAACAATAAATACTAACTCCGAGAATTATGAAGAAAATCATGAAATCTTCATAGATATTGAAAAATAAAGGTTACAATGCACTCAATGTTAGGGCAGGAAGAAATCTGATAATCACAAAGCACAATATTTACAGATTAATGGCGAGGAACCCTAAACTGGCCTAGAAATCCTAGGATTCATTTACTGTGAATGTTCTTACCAGGTTCAGATGATGTCCTTATGGCCAGGATAGAGCTGCTGGCTACAAAACTTGTTATACTCCAGTGCATCTCCCCTAACTTCTTAACCTCCACAACAAACAAAGACGGTGTCACTTCAAAAACCTCGACAGCAATAGACAAATGTCTTTTTCACTTCTATTCCGAACCTTCCAATTTCATCTTACAACGCCTCTTCTTTATGTTGAAGCTCACCAGCTCTGCAATCTCCTCTAGCTTGGAAATTATGCTGGATGCTGGCTGCGTAGAAGTGAATCTGGACACATGCTTCATCTTTTGATTTTATTCGAAGAGACTAGAGAGATTAAACCTTGGAGACTAATGCTTCAACTTTGAGTGCCTTTTCCAAACTTCACATTTCTCATACATGGCCACAAGTGTGATCCCTACATATATCTGATTCAACTGCCTCCTAATTATACAATTGTGGATGTCCTCACCCTGCCTCACGTTTGAAAGGTTAACACATTCCATGAGATTACAGCTGAATGTGACTGATCCCTTCATCTTGCATCTGATTATAAAGCTCCGGTACTTCTTCATAAAACTCCTCCTGGCATATTTGTTCCATAATATGGGCTTTCTTCGCTCAGGCATTTTGCCAAACACTTGACATGCAACCTACAAACTTTGGCACTGACAATACATGCCAGTGAGTTATGTACCCAGGAATTTTTTGCCCACTGCAAGAGTTTTGGCAAACACACGATACAAAGTAATGAAGTGAATGTTTTGTAGTGTAGTCGATGGACTGTGTTTTGTAAAGTAATGAGGGCTTCTTTAAGTTGTCCTTGTGTGCATAATTGTATTATATTGTTATAAATTACATTTAGAATATTGTAATCTTCCATGAATTTTTCTGCAAGATTTGGCATCCATTTTAGCTACATTGTTACCATGTGTTGGATAAGCAGATGCAGATGGATATTCATGTTGATGCTAAATGTGGAAGTTTGGAAATGACTCCTTTCTATATATATAGATTTAAGCATTCTATATAGATTTAGGGAAATTTGTAAATGGATAATTTCTATTTATAAAGCGTTTGATGCGTAACTTCAATTTAAGCATTCTATATAGATTTATAGGGCATTCTAGTCTTTGAGAAGTCTTTGGGAGATTCTTTTGTAGAATTTTCCTTTGCTTTTTAACGTCATTATGTATTAAAAAACACTTTTTGTGGATAATATATGGACGATGATTGATGGCTCATGATGGTTGTCATGTCCCTATAATTTTTGCTCACCCAGCCGACCTAGAAAGGTGTTTTTAAACACCAATATTTGCATATATTGAAATTAAATATTTAATAAATTAAAATAAATAAATAAAATTAAATAATTAGTAATAAATAATTTTTGCTGGGGGCCGACTTTTGGAGGTACAGAATTTAAAAAATTGAATCTCGGTGCCTCTTTTTGAGACTACATGCCTCATCTAGGGGCCTATAAATCTGACCCTATGGTTCTGGAGTGAGGCATCTGGAAAAGTTGATTGGAGAATTGGAAAGAAATTTCCTGAGTGGGCTACTTGGGACAAAAACCCCAATACCCTAGCTGGTTAGGACTAACTAGATCTGATCAATTTCCTTATTCAAAACTGCAAGTTCTTATCCAAGTTTCAATGAGAACCTGAAGTGGTGTGATCTGCAGGTGGCAACCTATCTTTGAGGGGATGGCAACATCACCAAATCAGGTTGCAGGGAACTCAGATGTCAATTTGATCCTTCCGGTCACCATTGGATCATAACGAGCTCTACTGGTGGAAGTTCAGTGGACAGATGATAGATATTACCAGTGGATTAGGCGATTTCTGCTGCCACCAGCAGAGTACACTCACCATTTTCTGTCCTACAGATTGCTATTATAAATCAGTCCAGAGAGGAGTGCTACCATCCCAGATCACAGGATCAGTAATGAGAGTGCCATGGAGGGGTTGTCACGGTTCGGTTGGAGGATCTGATCATTGTAACAACCACCCCTGATTTTATTTTTGATTTATTTTGCTGACTGTGAAGTGTTTGCTGATGTGTTTATGTTTGTTTCTTTTCAAATGTTTTCATCATAGCAAGAATACATAGGAATCATTGCATAGAAGGAGAAATAACAATGGAATAGTTTTATTTCATATAGAACCATAACAAATCATGATAGCAACTGAAGGCCTCTGAATTTTCAGACTTAAAGAAGTATATTTCAGACCTGATACAGGGAGTTGCAGAACTGATATGGGCTATAACAGTCATATATGATCACCATACATTGCAAATGTTCACCATAGAGAGAGCATGTACACACATGAGCCAACTAAAACCCAGTCACTTGAAGAGACAGCAATTACAAACTCCAAAAGGGTGGATTTTAGACCCCTATAGCAGCAGACCTGAGTTTTCACCCAACCCCTGATTGGCACGGCTCCCTAGGAGGGCGACTTGCCTTTTAAAATCAATGCTTCAACAATAAATTCAAGTGAGTACTTGAAATGTGGCACCCAAGAGAGAGGAATCCAGCGAATCAATGCCCATAATGAGTTGCAAACCACACACGGAGTTATGAATGAGTTTCACCTTCAGCCACTGTCAAAAAATGGATTTCCAGAATTTTGGAAATGTAAATCAGACTTTTGAAAATGTTAGTTTTAGGATCAGATTTAACATAAAGCAGAAAATGCAACACATGAACAATAAACACAGCACTTTTACCCTGGGAAAACTCTCCTACTCGAGGGAGAAAAACCCAGCAAAATATATCTCCAATATATTGAATGGATAAGCACAGAAATCTTCTTACAAGTCTGGCCTTACTCAAGGCTGAATTATTACAATGAATAATAGCATCACTCCTTGATGCAAAGTACAAATAAATATGCTTCCCCTTGAAGTCTGATCTGCTGCAAATGGAATGGCGAGCTTCTGCTGGAGGTGAGAATGAAGTGAATTGAATTGATGATTGAATGAATGAACACCACCTTGTTTATATACCAAACTAGGCAACCTTTCATCTAGGTCGGCCTCTTTGATTTAAATAACAAATAACAAATATCATTTATTAACAAGGCCGACCTGCCTTGATAATTATTTATTATCTTAATTTTTTTTTAAGCTAGGAGAAAAATATCTCCCTAAGCTACAAACACTAACACTCCCTCTTAGCTAGGCAGGTATTTTTCCTGTAATCCTTGTCATGGAGTCTCTCGACATGACTTCCACAATGGCTACACCCAACTGTGAAAAATCACATCTTAGTCTCAGAGATGTACAAGAATCCATCACAGAGTCTCTCAATGTGATGCCGTCATGGAGTCTCTCAACATGACGTCCACCATGGCTACTCCCATGTGTGGAAAGAAACACATGTACAAGTGTCCATCACAGAGTCTCTCAACGTGATGTCGTCATGGAGTCTCTCAACATGACATCCACCATGGCTACTCCCATGTGTGGAAAAAACACAAGTACAAAGAGTTCATCACAGAGTCTCTCAACGTGATGTCGTCATGGAGTCTCTCAACATGACGTCTCATCTTAGTCTCAAAGATGAACAAGGGCTCGCACCTCATATTTCTCCATCTCAAAGAAATATACACTACAAGGGCTTTCACCTCATATTTCTCTGTCTCAGAGAAATATACACTACAAGGGCTTTCACCTCATACTTCTCCGTCTCAGAGAAATATACACTACAAGGGCTTCACCTCATACTTCTTTGTCTTAGAGAAATATACACTACAAGGGCTTTCACCTCATACTTCTTCGTCTCAAAGAAATATACACTACAACAGATCTTCATGATGATGTGACTCCCTTTGAAGTTCCAAGTACTTGCATCAACCTCCTGACCTCCTCGTCCAAGATTGCCTCTGTTGGTTTGTTAGACTCCCTCTGAATGTTATTTCCTCCTCTTCGAAGAAACTGATCACAATGACAATCTGTATGGGTTCTTCCTCTTCGAGAGATGTCTCCAGTCACCAACTCAGTCCCATGGCTGCAAGCTATGTCTCCATTCTTCAGCTTGCGTGACTTCCTCACAGGATGCATCAAGCTCTTCCTCCCTTGAATGCAATCTCTTATGCTTCTCGGTCCGTCCTGAAAGCATTTTAGAGAGCTCAATAATAGTTCATAGAACTAAACTATCCGAAGAGAAATACCAATGCTAAAAGCATACATGATTCACTATCCCAATGTTATAGCATGAATTAATAACTACATAAAAAAATTCATGAACATTATTCAAACATGAAATACTTATCTCGTTGAAATACTTATCTCCTTAAGTGCTGCACTTAAATGCTTTTTAGGTCTGCACTTATCTTTCCTGAGATCTGCTCATTATTTCACAATAATTTCTTAGATTTGCTTACTAGAATGCCCTGTCCTACCAGCTCCTCCAAGGCTTTTATTACTCCAATTGCTTGAAGTACCTAAAGCATTTCGATTGGATCCTGAAGGAGGCATAGGGCCTCTCCCACTGGCTCAGATGGTAGAAGCATTTGAAATTTCTGTAGTCCTTTGTTGTGCCCCTGTATTGGTTGACATTTGATATGGAAGTGACTTCTCATGGACTGGGATTAAACTAGACGAGTTGGCAGTATCCCTTCTCACTTCTCAACTTATCGGCCTTTACAAATATAATTGATCACATCCGTCTATGTATCCTCCAACGCCAAAGATAAAGAAATCTAGAATGATGTTTGTGGTGAAGAAACCACAAAGTGACTTTCAATCAAATCTTCCCAGCAAGATGCCGTCTTAATCTGGAATTGTATGGCTGCGTCCGGTGTTACCAATGACAACCTCCAAAATAACGAATTGTGCTAGCCGAATAACCAAACACCTTATTATTGGATCGATAGCCTCTAAGACAATCGTCCAATGATTAATCGATCTAGATTGTAGAGTAGTTCCTGACTCATTTATTTTGTCTGATTGTGTTTTTGACTTTATCTGTCCCAGAGATAGAATATTCAAACCCCTTTATTTACTTCTATTTGTCTGTTTCAATTAACACGTACCTGACTTGGCGCTTTGCTTTTGACTCATCTGAAAGACGCATGTGATTAAATTTGTGTCTAAAAGAAATCCTTAATAAAATATCGATTCCTCCTACTGACGTCTTTAACTTATCTCTCTCTTAAATAACACGAATTGGCTCTTTTCGGGAGCTCCCTGCCTATTTGTTGGCCTTTCTATTTCTCTTTGTCTTATTCTCGCCAGCTAGGATCACTGTTTGTCTTTCTTGCAGAATATGATGTGAATATTATTTCTGACGACTCTTCCGAAAGTTTCGAACTTCCTTTGAAATCGAATGCTTAATATAATGTCGATCTCAGATATGTAGCTGCGTTTGTCTTATTCAGCAGCCAAATAACCATATAAATATCCCTTTCAAATTAATATGACCATGAATATAAAAAAATATGGCAATGTTATTCCAAATCGAATATCCAGATTTCACAAGTTGAAAAATGATCTTTTAAAACCTGCAAAATGCCTTCACAAATCGAATATCCCAATATGACTGAAGGATGGCTTCCTGCTGCAAAATTCAAACTTCTCCAAGAGAATCCAAATTTCCCTTTTGAATTGAATTCCTTCAATTGCTACTACTCCAATGTCGATTTCTCCCAAATAATCAATTCCTTCAACAATTCCAAATTTGGCCAAAGGCCACAATTTGCTCAAATCTGATTAGGTCTTGTCTTAAACCCGCTTTGATACCATGTTAGTTTTAGGATCAGATTTAACATAAAGCAGAAAATGCAACACATGAACAATAAACACAACACTTTTACCCTGGGAAAACCCTCCTACTCGAGGGAGAAAAACCCAGCAAAATATATCTCCAATATATTGAATGAATAAGAGCAGAAATCTGCTTACAAGTCTGGCCTTACTCAAGGCTGAATTATTACAATGAATAATAGCATCACTCCTTGATGCAAAGTACAAATAAATATGCTTCCCCTTGAAGTCTGATCTGTTGCAAATGGAATGGCGAGCTTCTGCTGGAGGTGAGAATGAAGTGAATTGAGCTGATGATTGAATGAATGAACACCACCTTGTATATATACCAAACTAGGCAACTTTTCATCTAGGTCGGCCTCTTTGATTTGAATAACAAATATAAAATATCATTTGTTAACAAGGCCGACCTGCCTTGATAATTATTTATTATCTTAATTTATTTTTACTTAGGAGAAAAATATCTCCCTAAGCTACAAACAGTAACAGAAAATGCCTCTAATTGCCTCCAAAACACCACCAAAATGAAGCAAAAACCCAAACACACACAAACCATCAATCCCACATCAAAATATTGAGAAGATCTTCATCGTTCAACCTCCAAAATGACAGAAATCAGAACTCTGTGAACTCCCAATGTGATCCTTGAAGTAGAATCACCTTTTCCTGGCTAAGGTGGATCTTTCACCACCGAAACCAGCTACAAATGGTGGGGGTTTTTGTCCTCAACTCGCAGAAATAGAACCTTGGAAGCATTCCAACAACATCCTGTCATGTTGCCAAAAGATAGATAAACAAATGAGAGCCAAAGAGATGCTTTTATAGAGGTGAGAGGGAAATTAGGGCAACCAAGTTTGAAATCTTTTCCCTCCAAGATTCCCATACCCCCCCTTCATGACCTTTGATTTTACTTTAAAATCCTTATGTCTCCCCTAGAGTGGCATCCACCTTTTGAGGCTTATAATTTGGCCTTTTAAAAACAACTTTATTAACACCTTTCCCTAGGTGTGAGACAAGGTACTTTTTGATGACCTCAAGACCCTCACCTAAGTAATTGAAACAAAAATGGAACGATGATCTAGGACACCCTCATTTTTCCCTAATTTCATTAGAAAAAGAGATCTCCCAAAGGTAGAATTGACTTTCAACCTTGAGGTGAGTCAACACTATTGGGAAGGATCTGCTGTTTTCTTAGGACAAAATGCTTGATTTGATGCTCGAATGCTTGCTTGATACTTGAAACCTACATCACAATGTTAGGTCCAAAACATAATATGGACACACATAACTTTGACATGATGATATGATCTTGATTGCTGCTGTAGATGACTGATAAATCTGCTCTTCAATGCTCTTGACAATAATATTTGCTTTAGGAATGCTTGCATAAAGTGTGTTCTTGCTTCTAGGTTTGAATTGATAAAATAACTATGTATTTATAGGTGCTTATCTAATTTCTCGAAAATTAGATTCCATAAGCCGACATTTGAAACTTGAATTTGAATGATTAAAATGCTGCCAAAAACATATTAAAAATTGGGTCTTGGCACTTAAGGAGCACTCATTTGCCCTTGGGAGAATGGGTCCTGGGACCGAAATCTAGGACACAATTTCCAAAGTGTTTTAATTAATGATGGCATAAGTTTAATATAAGTTTCCCTTTTGGAAAACGGGAATAATAAGGCTTAGGAATGCATAATTTAGGCAATTAGAAGCTTAATTAAGTCCAATTAATTAAGGGGATGCAAACATAGTGTGAAAATGTAAAGGAGTACATTTTTCAACACTACAGTTATAAACTGACTTTATAACATAACTTAAGTGATGGAAAAATACAAATATTAATTTAATTAACTTTAGACTCACCAATACCCAAATAGGAAATATAACACTGTTGGAGTAACAGAGGCTAGGACCAGTTACCAAAAATACACTTACTAAAAATAGCAATTGGTAAAAATAGCAAGTGTTCCCAAACACCAAACTGGCACAATTTGAGATGCGCTCAGACTTCCTATAAATAGTAAGTACTGAACATGACCATTGCTATAAATAGTAGTACCTGCCAAAAAAGCATCGAAAACCACCACAAAGCCCATACAGGCTTTGAGTCCCCTAACCAATACCACTTAGCCTACAGGAACCCTGGAATAGGCCAATGGAGTTCTCCAATTGATTAGGTGGAAGAAGGGGACATTACAATCATCGTCAACAACTATCATATTTGTAGAGGGTGGCGTTTTACCTGGAGGCAGATCACAGCTCAAGAGTAGGTCATTACAGATTAAACTCCATCAGTTTCCTTCCATCCATCAGGGTTAACCATACCCAGTCCTTTGTATCTGTCTAGCACTGCATAATTCGTAAGCTCACTTCATATCTGAAATTAATCCAATTGCTTTCTGATTCTGGGAATGGTTTGTGTATCAAGTGCTGAGATTATTTGACATTAAAATCTGTCCAGAACTTTTGAATATGACTGTGTACTGTTGGTTATTGAGTTAACATTGTTATTGTGAAGAGTTTAATGTGGAGTTAAGATTCTTAAATCGAATCTATAAACCCTAGGGGTTATTACATTAGTATCAGAATAGTTGTCCTGCCAGCCTAAGGGTATTTTTCTTCGTTGATACAATTGAGTCAAAGGGATCAGCGAGCTCTTGAGAGGGAAAAGAAGAAAATCGAAGCTGGATCATCTAGGATAGGAGGCAGAGGTAAGAAGATGTTTGACAAGGGTGAACAATGGGATGCTTTCATTAGGGTCCAACAACAAATTGCTCAAATGCAAGAGCAAATGCTCCAAACAACAGGAGCAAACAACGTAGATGATGAACATGTTGATGAAGACCATGAATAATGTAAATAACACTCTCAAATCTGCACAAAATAATGGTACAAAAGGCAGTCACTCTAATCAGAATGGACCTGAAATTTAGAGCAGCAGGGCTACCAGGCCCACACAACCATCATTCTTGCCCATAAATGGACCCACAAATGAGGAAGAAGAGCTGAATCATGCTGGGGGTGATGTTAATTCAAGCATAGATGCCTATGCATAGCTTGATCCGGATGTAAGATGCCAAATCCCATTTATACAGTTTCACAATGCAAGGAGTGGATCAAGAGGGAGACAACCAGTGCATCAATCCAACAAAGATCTGCAACATAGGGTGAGCAAGTTGACTCTCCCAACTTTTGATGGCTCGGGGAAGGTCAGTGCATGAGCTTGGGTACAAAAATTGGATACATATCTCTCACTTAGCCCTATGATAGAAGAGGATGCAGTCAAATCCGCTATTCTTCACTTGGATGGTGTAGCACATGAGTGGTGGCATCATGGGCTGATTGCACAAGGGCACAACAATGTAGTGTCATATGCTAAGTTCACTCACAGGCTCATAGAGAGGTTTGATAAGAAGGATCCTGAAACTCATTTCAAAGAGTTGACACGTTTGAGACAAAATGGATCGGTGGAGGAATACATTGTTGAATTTCAGCGCATCTCAGTTATGGTGCTGGATATTACAAAAAGGAGGCTTATGTTCTTGTTTATTGAGGGGCTTTTTGAGTCACTACGGGGTTTGGTTCGAGCATTTGAGCCCACATCTATGCAGGTGGCCATCCAAAGGGCTTTGAGCTTGGAGGATTCCACCAACAAGTGCAAGTCTTATTCGAAGGGTGCACCTTCAGGACAACATAAGAGGTCTTTTCATAAGGATATTTAACAACCTAAGGAAACACCACCTAAATCCAACAAGATAGAGGAGTCTAAGGATGAGTTTAGGAGGAAGAAGTTATGTTTCTCATGTAGGGAGCCATGGGAGCTGAGACATAGATGCTTGGGAAAGGGACAAATCCATTACATTGAGGTGGTGTTCGATGATGATTCAGAGGTAGAGAAGATCGAGCCTATAGTAGAGGAGTTGGAGCATGAGGAGGAGGATGATGTTCCAAGAGGTACATTTGCAACTCTTTTAAGAGCACTTAGATACCACTCTTTCCGTGTTAGAGGAGTATTACGTGGCCAAAAGGTGACTATTTTGATTGATAGTGGAGCTACTCATAACTTCATTGATGAGGGTTTGGCGGCCAAATTGGGCTTGAGGATCGAGGATTTTGAGGGATTTAGAGTCACAATGGTCGATTGATTTACTTTGCCATGTAATAGGAGGATTCAACAGTTGGAGTTGACTTTTGGAGGGTATAAGATGCGTGATGATTTCTATGTGATTGGCATTGGTGACACAAAGTTGGTCTTGGGAGTACAATAGTTACATTCACTTGGGGAGTACACTCAGAATTATCAAACTCTAGAGCTGAAATTCAAATTAGATGGAAAGGAGATAGTTCTTCATGGCTTATCTAATGGAGGTCCCATGGTTGTTTTAGCTAGGAGGATGGAGCGAGCTTTTCATAGAGACCAAGTGGCTTGGGTAGTAGAGTGCTTGATCACAGATATTGGTCTATCCAAGGAGGAGAGGTCTTATCATGTTGATATTCAACCTATCTTGGACAAGCATAGTAAGGTGTTCAGTGAGATTCCTCCAAGATTACCACTAGGTAGAGGGTTCTAGCATGTGATTGAGCTTGAGGAGGGAGCAAAACTAGTCATCACTACTCCTTATTGACATCCTAGGATGTATAAGGAAGAGACTAAGAAGCCAATCAAGGAGTTGTTGGACATGGGGCATATTCGTTTGAGTTCTAGTCCCTTTGCTTCATCCGTGGTGTTGGTCAAGAAGGATGGGATGATGAGGATGTGCATTGACTATAAAGAACTCAATAAGAAGACAATAAAAAATCGCTACCCCATACCCAGGATCGATGAGTTGATAGATGAGCTTCATGGTGCAATATACTTCTCTAAGATTGACTATCGTTTAGGGTACCATCATAAGGGTGAGAGCAGAGGGTATGCATAAGACGACTTTCAGGTGTCACTATGGGCATTATGAGTTTTTGGTCATGCCATTTGGGTTGACCAATGCCGCTGCTATCTTCCAGTCATGTATGAACTAGGTATTCATTCTACAATTGAGGAAATTTGTTTTGGTTTTCTTTGATGCCATCTTGATCTACAGTAGGACATGGGAGAATCACTTGAAGCACATAGATGAGGTACTTGGCATACTTGAGCAACATTCATTCTACGCCAAGGTATCAAAATGTGAGTTTGGTTTGACTGAAATTTTGTATTTGGGGCATAAGGTTAGTGCTCAAGGGGTTAGTGTTGACAAGGAGAAGATCAAGGCAATCCAGGATTGGCCTAGACCAAGGAATTTGTCATAGTTGAGAGGATTTCTGGGATTATGTAGCTACTATAGGGGGTTTGTGAAAAGGGTTTTCACAACTTGCAGCTCCATTGACCAATTTGACAAAGCAGGGGGCATTCTCTTGGAGCCTTGCAGGGCAACAAGCTTTTGATAAGCTTAAGGAGTTAATGAGTTCATGTTTTGTTTTGGCTATTTTGGATTTCTCGCTTCCTTTTGTTCTAGAATGTAATGCTTCAGGAGAGGTTATTAGGGTAGTCTTGATGCAAAATAGACACCCTATAGCATTTGAGAGTAGGGACCTCAATGAAACAGAGAGGGGCTTTTCTATTTATGACAAGGAGGTGTTGGCCATCATGTATGTACTTGCTAAATTCAGGCAATACTTGGTATGTGGGAAGTTTGTGGTCAAAACGGATCATAACAACCTCAAGTTCTTTCTAAATCAAAAGGATTTGAATGATAGGCAACAAAAATGGGTAAGTAAACTTCAAGCCTATGATTTTGATATTGAGTATGTGAAAGGAAAAAGCAAACATGGTGGTTGATGCACGAAAGCCTTGTTTTTGCTCTATTTCTGATATGTTTGTTGATTGGAGGGTTGTTATAATAGCTGAGTATGCAAAGGATCTAGTTGCTATTGACATTATAGATGGGAAGTTGCAAGATGGTAGGTATAGGGTGGTTGATGAGCTCATCTTCTACAAAGATAGAGTGTATCTTGTACCGGGATCTAAGGTGAAGGAGGGAATTTTGAGAGCATGTCATGACGCACCCCTTGCTGGTCATCCAGGGTTCTACAAGGCATACAAGCAGATGAGGGAACGTTTTTCATGGAAAGGGCTCAAAAATGATGTATTGCAGCATGTTAGAGAGTGTTTGGTGTTTCAACAAAACAAAACAGAGCATGTTTTTCCAGCTGGTTTGTTGCAGTCCCTGCCCATTCCAAATTAGAAATTGGAGAGCATCTTCATGGATTTCATCACAGGGTTGCCTAAGGTGCAAGGTAAGGTTTGTATCTATGTGGTGGTTGATAGGCTCTCTAAATGTGCTCATTTCCATGCCATTTCTTCTAAATACAAAGCCCCACAAGTTGTTGATTTGTTTTTTAGAGAGATTTTTAGACTTCATGGGCAGCCAAAGAATATTGTGACAGGGACAACAGGTTTATAAGCTTGTTTTGGCAAAAGCTCTTTCAATTGACAAACACAGAATTAACTCCAAGCACCAGTTATCATCCACAAACTGATGGGCAAATTGCAATTGTGAATAAATGGATTGAGGGCTACCCAAGGAACTATGTAATAGAGCAGCAAACAACATGGATTAAGTGGCTCATCTAGGAGAATTTTACTTCAATACTATACATCACATGTCCATAGGTATGACTCTCTTCAAGGCACTTTATGGTTATGATGCTACTTCATTCATAGATTTGATTCTTTTAGATAGTAGAGTTCCTAGAGCAAGGGATGTAGTTTAGTAGAGTATGGACATTTTGAATGCCCTCAAGGAGAATTTGCAGAGAGCTCAAAACCAACAAAAGATGTATGCAGATCGGCATTGAACTGAGAGGGTTTTTGAGGTTTGTGACATGGTTTACTTGAGGTTGCAACCCTATAGATAGTCTACCCTCAAGAGGAATGGTGCAAAAAAGTTGAAGCCACGATTTTATGGGCCATACAATTCACAACATTTTTCATGTGTCATGCCTCAAAAGGGCTCTTGGGCAGCAAATCACTCCTCTTGAATTGCCACCACTTGATGATGAAGGGAAATTGATTCTTGAGTTCGAAGCCATCGTTGATATGAGGGCAAAGAAGTTGAGACACAAGTCCATTATGAAGTATTTGGTGAAATGGAAAAATCTTCCACTTGAAGACGCTACATGGGAAGGAGTGGAGATTTTCGAGCATCCAAGTTTGAGCTAGCTTGAGGGCAAGCCAATTTGGGAAGGGGGGACTGTGATGCCCCTATAATTTTTGCACACCTAGCTGACCTAGAAAGATGTTTTTAAACACCAATATTTGCATATGTTAAAATTAAATATTTAATAAATAAATAAATAAAATTAGATATTTGAATAATAAATAAATAAATAAAATTAAATAATTAATAATAAATAATTATTGCTGGGGGCCGACTTTTGGAGGTAAAGAATTTAAAAAATTGAATCTTGGCACCTCTTTTTGAGACTACACGCCTCATCAAGGGGCCTATAAATCTGACCCTATGGCGCTGGAGTGAGGCATCTGGAAATGTTGATTGGAGATTTGGAAAGAAATTTCCTGAGTGGGCTACTTGGGACGAAAACCCCAATACCTTGGCTGGTTAGGACGAAACCCCTAACTAGATCTGATCAATTTCCTTATTCAAAATTGCAAGTTCTTATCCAAGTTTCAATGAGAATCTGAAGTGGTCTGATCTGCAGGTGGCAACCTAACGTTGAGGGGACGACAACATCACCAAATCCGGTCGCAGGGAACTTAGATGTCAATTTGACCCTTCGGGTCACCATTGGATCATAAGGAGCTCTGCTAGTGGAAGTTCATTGGACAACTGATATATATTACCAGTGGATTAGGTGATTTCTGCTGCCATCAACAGAGTACACTCACCATTATTTGTCTTACAGATCGCTATCATAAATCAGTCTAGAGAGGAGCGCTACCATCCCAGATCACAGGATCAATAATGAGCAGTGCCATGGGGGAGTTGTCATAGTTCGGTTGGAGGATCTGATCATCATCAATAACTATCATATTTGTAGAGGGTGGCATTTTACCTGGAGGCAGATCACAGCTCAAGAGCAGGCCATTACAGATAAAACTCCATTAGTTTCCTTCCATCCATTAGGGTTAACCATACCCAATCCTTTGTATCTGTCTGGCATTGCATAATTCGTAAGCTTACTTCATATCTGAAATTAATCCAATTGCTTTCTAATTCTGAGAATGGTTTGTGTATCAACTGTCGAGATTATTTGACATTAAAATCTGTCCAGAACTTCTGAATATCATTGTGTACTGTTGGTTATTGAGTTAACATTGTTATTGTGAAGAGTTTAATGTGGAGTTAAGATTGTTAAATCAAATCTATAAACCCTAGGGGTTATTACAATGGTATCATCGACAAGATTGATCTTCTTGATTGAAATAAGGTTTATAATAGCTTGTCCTAAATTAACAAAGATTTAAAGATGCAATTGAAGGTTGTACTTCACTATGGAGTGTATAGCAAAAAAAGGGATTAAACTTTGTATCTTATTACTTAGGCCCAATCATACAATCTAACAATTGGCGTTATTCAGCTAAGGTTGCTTGGCCGAACCAAAACAGTAAATAGTGAATGAATTGTTACTCTATGTTGTTTGCAAAGGAACAACCTCATATGATTACTTGGTCTAGAACATATGATTTATGCAAGAAAGATGGTGTTTATAGATATAAGTGATCAAGATACTTGGAGGTTTAACAGATGATATAAATTTAATATCTTATACATCATATTGTTTGGGGCTATAAGGATAAAACATACCTGGTATTTGAATTGAGATTGATATTTAATCAACTTGATATTAATTTATGGAGCTCTTAGACACCTTGCACTTAAATTCTTGGCACCAAGTCATATTTTTTCCCCCTCAAAATCACTAAGTTATTGGTCTTGGTTTATTTCGGGTTCAGGTGTGCAGGTATGGTCAAGATTTTATGGGGATTGGGTTTGTCCATACAAAAACATATAAAAAAAAGAATATACATATTTGCAATAGTAATTAAGTTAAAAATACCACATAGTATTATGTAATAAACAAAACTACCATAAAAAATAAAAATACTACAATGTTAATTAGTCAAACCTTGAATGCCTTGTTATATATTAAAACTAAAAATATCAATGTCAAGTTTCAACAACCAACCATCATTGGTCAAACATCAATGTCATATGGATCTTCTAAAATATAATCATCACCATCCATATTAGATGATATAGGTACTAGTATATTAGAAGAACCACAAGTAGTGCCATTGGCATTGTCACTAGCACAAGCACTCTCATGCTTGCCAACTAGCTTGTCCTCAACATCAAGTGTAACAAGGTTAGAAGTGGAAGCATCCGAGTCGATATGCTTTGTCTTGATATATTCTTGTCTCTTTGTACTCACTTTCTTTATGTGAAAAAGACATAAGTTGGAATGCACATACACTAAGTCCTTTGCCTTGTTTGAGTTTAGTTGATTGTGTTTTACATAGTGGATGAATGACTATGTGCTCCAATTCTTCTCAGATGTAGATAAACTAGCAACCTATTAAGACAAAACTAGAGAGTTTAAGAGTTATAAAATTAAAAAAATTAAATTAGCAATGAAACTTAGAAGATTAAAGAATTTTTGATAAAACTTACCTATGATAAAAATGATCTCAAGAGGTTGTAGGTGTGTGAACGATTGGCACTGGAAGTACCCCCAATTGTGAACATCGACCTTAAAATTTTCATGAAGAGCATCAATACTAAAGTCACCAGAGTGTACAATATCCATGAATTCAATCCTAACAATATTTCACATGTTAGGATCAATGGAGAGTCTATGAAGTGCTACCTTGTACCCTTGGCTGATTTCAACTGCTTTATAAGGTGCAATCCTTGTAGACACATAAAGGATCTCAAAATTATAATATTTGAGACTCAATGCAAAGACAGGAAGATGTAGTGGGGTGTTCATTTTGTTCCATCTCTTTTCAATACTTTTGTGTAGTTGTTTGAAGAAAGTTTCTTTAGGATCTTGTTCTTTCGCATTTATGATGGTCTTCATCTTCTCAATCATTGAGTCAATGCCATCATATATATCTCTCCCAAACAAGGCCTATTCGTGTTGGTATAATGGATCATACTTAATACGAGCTTTGTGAAATTGAGAAGATATTCAACATGATCCCACCAAATGTCATCTAGGATCATCCGCTTAATATTTGTGCTAGATTGCCTCATATGGACCAATTTTGGCTAATGATTATGTTAGAAAGTGCCTCTCAAGCCTTCACAAGTTGCCTCAATACAATTGTGTTGGAGGCAAAATAGGTCTTAGCAACCTATTTGAAATCAAAATAAAAAACAAAAAACTGAAGATTCTTAAAGAAGAAAACATAAACTTCTTAGTTTAAAATAATTAATAAAGTGAAACATATTCATTAAAATAAATCTTATTGCTTCACTTACCTTCAACAACTCCAATTTGGAGAATGTTTAGAATATGCCTTGTTACATATGGTTGTTGTTGATGGACGTTTGGATCTTTTTAGACTTGGCATACACTTGTTTGATTCAATCAACTTTGGTGCTGATTTTTTGCAGCATAAAATTGAGGGAGTGGACAATACAAGGTGTCCAAAAAATGTTTGAGTAATGCTCCTGAACCAATAAATCAATTGCACCACAATTTTTGGCATTGTTTGCTATGATTTAAACAATGTTTTGAGGCTCCACTTCCTCAATGGATGTCACGGGAATGTTAGCAATAAATGCACTATGCTTCACCTCCCCCTCACATTCCATTGCCTTAAAAATATTGCACCTTTAGGGGACATTGCAATAGCATTGATCAAATGTAAATATAACTCCCACCACTTGGAAATTGCTTACCATAACAACATTTTTACAAAGGGGAGAATTTGGGTCTGTTTTGAAGAGGTGTTGGTCCACAAAGCTAGAACTGGTTGCTATTATAATCCCTATGGAAACAAGTTCAATAAACAACACATTTGAAACAAATGAAAAAATAAATATATATATAAACTTAACTCATTTAAAAAAAATACTTATATGCTATAGATTCATAGAAGAATGGAAACGAAACAAGAGAGTTCATTTGTAAAAATAAATGGAGAAAAAAAAAAAACCAAAAAAACTTGAAAAAAATCTACCTCTTTTGCAAAAATCTTCCTCTATAGTCTCCTTAGCAATAAATGGGCTTTTGCACATTAGTAGGAATAGCAAACCAATCACTTTGGAACCAATTGGTGTTCAAAGTTGTAAGTCCCTAAATCCCTAAAGGTAAGCTTCTTTTGAGCGCTAGGGATGTCAAACTCAGAGAGAAAAATATCACACTTATGTCTAGAAATGTGTATTTGATAGCCTCTAATGCTGTAATGCACATCTAGACATGACAATTAGTGAAACTAATTACAACACAATGTAGAGTGATATTAGATATGTTTGTTTTGGGTGTGTTGGTGATGGGAGATTGAGCAAATGCAAATGAGTGCCTTTATCTAGTTGGGTAAACAGAGTTTGGAAGTTTCAAACACAAAGGATGAAATGATTGGAATCTACATGCAATACCCTAATCAAGTTATTGTTGAAGACTACACATTCAAATTTCAAACCCTATGCACAAGCTAGGCTTTATGTATACAAATGAGAAGATGAAAGAACTTGTAGAACGTTAAAAGAGTCTAAATCAGTAATCCATGAATAAACCTACGCACTTATTTACTATCCTGAAAAGATGCCTTGCAAGATCTTTGCAAGGGTTTTATAGTTTTCTAGCTGGCCAACTAATCAACAATACATCAAGAAATGTACACAATGCACACAAAGACATATAGATAATGTTGAATATGCACATTATGTTCATTCTCTAGGGACTACAATGTTTTATTATTATAAATGTGGGATGAAACCCAAATTGTTATAAGTATAAAATTGACTTAACAAGGGTTTTATAGTTTTCTAGCTGGCCAACTAATCAACAATACATCCAAAACTGCACAAAATACACAAAGAGACACATAGATAATGTTGAATATGCACATTAGATTCATTCTTTAGGGACTACTATGTTTTTTTATAAAATTGGGATGTAACCCAAATCGTTACAGTATGAAAATGACTTGAAATTCCATATTGGAGACAAACTCTAGTAGTCTAGAAGTTTACTTCTCTTTGTTCTTGCTTTGCAACCCTTTTTCCCATCCTTTGCAAAATGAAAATCTTACAATATATATCATTTAGTGCATTTGAGTTGCCTGGGGCAAAGATGCATGGTTCTTTGCTCTCACATAGGTTGCCCATGCCTTTGACATTATCAACATCAATGCCCTTGTGCAAAAATCTCCTTTGAGATGTGCAAAGGTACATGGAGGCGTGAGGAAATCCATTCTTAATGATCACTATTATTTTGAATATTAATGGCATCCTTTGATTTGAGTGTGTAGGGTGGAGAAGAGCCCACAAGATTGGTGAAATGGCAGCTAGGAGATGGCATGCAAATAGTTGGGGTTTGAAACCTAATTGTTGCTTTAATTACATAGTGGGGCATCTTCATCTTTTATCGTTATAAGTGCCTTTGAATTTGTGTCTTTGTAATAAGCAATGATTTTTGGGTGGGAGAATCCAATTGGGCAGTTGTAGGGCGTTATTGGGCCATTATTGGCGCTTTGGGTTGTGCTAGGAGGTAGGTGGGAGTGAATAGTGCAGAATGCGATAGTTTTCGAGGATCGGGGGTTGGGATACCTCATGATCCATATCACTTTCGAGGAGTTGGGGATTAGGGGAACAAGAAATTCATCCCTTTAGGCATGCAAATAAGAATAAGTTTGAACTGATTATCTTGATAAGGTAATATAGTGAAAAGTGTTGGGGATGTCTCATACCTTGTACCAGATTAGAGGTATTCATGCATCTCTGACTTCGATAAAGCATATAGAAATAAATGTTGGAAGTTGGGGATTGGGGATACTAAGGAAAACATAGTTGGGTAAATGGATGGTTGAAACTTTGGTGCCGAAGGCAACTCAATGCAAGTATTAGGGGCTTAGGGTTCGGATGAAAGGCATGATGGTAAGATAAAGCCCAATGAACAGGCAAAAGCAAGGGAAAGATACTTAGAATTTTTTAGGATCCTTGCAACTTCTAATGCATGACAGGAACATGGGGGATGAAGAGAGAGAATACTTAGGCAAACCTTGACCAAGGGAGACCCAACAAGAGATGCCTTAGATTGGTTATCAGTGTGGGATAAATATGGTCAAATGCACAACATAGGTGTAGAACAAAGAGAAATGAAACAAATTGAAATGGGGCGCCAACAAAACCTTCATCAATTAGTCTTCAACTCTATTCATGCAATGGCTAGCAAGAATGAAAGTTCAATAAGGATGAATGATATTTTTGTTTCCCATTCACAATGAAGTAAATTACTTTATTTTTGTCTTTGAAATGTCTTGGATTCCACATTTTATGGTTGGGGGGGTGTTTTTAGGCATATAGTCAAAGTCAAATGCCAAAATAGGAAAAAATCCAAAAAAGTGATGGTTCATCGTGATAGGATTGGTTGGACACCAAATTTGGCATGGGTTCATACTGGACGAACCCATAGAGCTTTACTAAAACCTTGGATGGATTCTTCTAGGAATTGGACGCAGATTTGTATTTGGGCCAGATCGGTTCCAAATTGGCAGGTCTAGGGGGGCAAACTAGTAACTCAGCAAAATTTCCCAAACGAAAAAACAATGCCAAATTCCATGCTTGACAATCTATATGCTTTTACAAATATTTAGAATCCTGTATATACCCTAGTTTGGCATTCATTGCCAAGTAAAATTTTCACATGATTTTCTTTTTTTGCTAAAATGAGTGTTTGCAATAGTAAGAGCCACAACACAAGGTGAATTCAAATTTAAAATAAGTTAAATAACATTGTCAAATTCATTGCAACTAACAGTTTAAAAATCTGAATTAATTAATTATTTTACTCTCACAAATCCCAGTTGTCATCTAGAAGTTTAGTAAACTAATATATGAAAATTACACCTCACTTAAATTAATAAATTTTAAGGGAAATAACTGTTAACCTAAATCTTAACCCAGGACACTGAATGGATGCAACCAAATCAGTTGCAATTAATTTAGATCAAAGAACATGACAGATGGAAATGATAAAGTGTGCAAATTGACAGTGTTCCACGAGGATGCGTCCCCCCGGAAAAACCACCCGTTTCCGAGATGGGGAGACGTCTAGGAAACGTCCCTCTGTTTCCCCGCCGTCCCCCCGAAGTCTCCTCCTGGGAGACTCCAGGGAAACTTTTGGGAAACTTTTGGGAGACTTCTGGGAAACTTCTCGGAGACTTTTGGGAAACTTCTAGGAGACTTCTAGGAAAATTTCAAACGTCCCCTCCACCCAAGGAAACTCCAGGGAAACTCCAAGGAAACTTCTGGGAGACTTCCAAAGGCATCAGGCCATTAGCCTGGAGCCATTTACTATTAGTATTTACCATTTTGTACTCTGTTTTTGAAGTTTGAAGTTTGAACATTGATGATACAGTGATACTTGATTGTAATTATGATTCATGAATCATGATCATGAAACTCAAATTATGAAACATCTAGTTCTTGTTGCATTTTCCAATGTCTATATTTTCATTTTGATTTTCAATGTTCAGTGGTTCACTAGTTAAATGAAATGATATATCATTGCAATGTGTTATTGTGTTTAAACTTTTAAGTTTTTAAGTTTTGTTTCAATGTGTTAACTTTACTTATTCATTAGGCTTCTATAGTTATATAATTATATTATTATACATCTTTTTATAACTAATTTTTCAAGTACCATATGTATTTCAGTGCCACCCCCCCGCCACCGTCCCCCCGTCGTCCCCCCGCCGTCCCCAAATTTAGGCCCCCCGTCTCCCATCTCGGAAACGCGTCCCCTGCCGTCCCCCCATCCCCGTCCCCGAAACTCCGTGGAACTATGCAAATCGGTGTTATTTTAGGAAGTTAAATGCTAAGGAACTAGGTAATTAGCTTGTGGAAGAGTAATGGAGACAAAGACTTGACATACGTGATTGGAATGTGTCCTATTTTGGAAATATACTTATAATTGTGACTATGAGGATGGAAGCCACTCCTCAAGTCAGTCAACTTGTCCTAAGCTGGCATAACAAGAACTTTATAGCAGTTCACATTCATCTTGGGATTACAACATTGTTTGCTTGGCTGTGGAACTCTACTTTTGCTGCTCAATTGAATTATTTCCCTTAGGTGAGGTTGATTTTATTGAATCCTTATCTTTCCTGCAAATTTTTGCAGTCTTCTCTTAGAGTATGAGAAGCAAGTTTAAGTCCAGGCGTGGTTTTAGTCACCATCTTTACTGCAAAACACATACAAAAATACCCGATAATATGATTTTTGTCTTACAATTGAAATGAAGGAGATGGAGAGGGAGAGGTATTAGGGAGAAGGGAAATATTTGAAAAGCTATTTCTTACTATACAGAGCCCATGCCTTACAAGGAAGTCCATGAGGTTAAGAATCACGAGGTTAAATTTCTAGCTACGATTTTCATGAATCCATATCTTGGTGGCTAGAACATTTTCAACTATTCGATCATTTGAAGCACACCAAGATGAAGCAAAATTTAAAAGTCAAGATTCAAAAGAGAGTTTAAAAACTAGGAAATTGATGAATTTTAAACATGCTTCGCATTTGGCATAAAAATTCTTGTGTATTGAGGAAGACCAACATCTAGTTTTTGAGATAAGTCAGTTTTTTCAAAAATAACACATTAACTTTATCTTGCAAGAAGGTTCTGCTGCAAATTGAGATTGTAAAAGAGCCAACAACACTACCAGCAAGACTTGACTCATGGGTCTCTTAGAGGTAGAATTTGAACAAGTCTGGCAAGCTTGACATTTACAATGACATCGAGCATGTGGATAACCCTCCATTTTAAGTATAATTCAGCAAATCCTTGTATCTTAACAAAATCCATTACTACTTCTGATTGTGGTACCCTTCACTGGTTAGTCATCCCTCTTAATTCTACAAGTGCATCTTGTATATAAGATTGCTTATATGTCTCACTTTTGAGTTGTAGTATCCATAGTTGATTTTACTCCATTTTTAATACACAGGGTCTGAGCTTAAAAAAGTAATTAAAGGGTTTTGATTCATTTATCATAGTACTTCCTACAAGAACTGCTGCAACTGCACCACTAATGAGGCCTATGAAGAAATTCTTGGGAGCATTGCTTTGCTGTAACAAGGGAGCTGTTTGAGGAAGATGCCTGAATGGTGGTGGTGGTTGTGCATCTGTATAAAAACATGGCTGATTTGATGTGGAGTTTTCCACGATACCTCTAGACTTTGGGGAAAAGGCCTGATGAGGGTTTTGTTAGTGCAAGTGAATAATTACATTGTTTATCTGATGCGGAATTGTCCATAGTAGCTGAAGGGACTGCAAGAGAGGCTACCTGAGGATACATTGCTGAAACAGGGGTACTGTGCACACAAACATCATGTGGCTAGGAGAGATTGGTGGCTTCCTAATTGAGTGTTGGGAATTATTCAATGCCCAGTTGGGTGGTTGGGGATTGGTCGATACCCAATTGGAGGCACATCAGACATCTCAGACTGAGCAATGCCCTTAAGTTTAAGAGAAATTTTCAGCATCCCATAAGCCCTCCAAGATGGCCTCCACAGTTGCGATGTGAAGGTTTCACTCTCCTCTCCCTGTTATAGAACAAATCCTTGTAATCTTATTGAGCATTAGGGTTGTGCTTCTGATTATCTTTGTTTTGAGGTGGCCTGTTCACAAAAGCTGACTGATAAGGGCTGCATTGGGATTATTAAGCAACTGGGTCTGCAGAGAGAGTTAAAGGGCATCATTCCAAACAGGACATGTTCCAGAATTTCAGAGAGTTTTAGTGGATTTCTTCAGGATCTACCCAAGCAAATGCAGAGGGACTTATTTTACCCTAATAAAAAATATGGACATTCTTCAATCCTTTTGCTTCTGCTATTTTTAATTCTAGACTTTCCTCACCCATTTTGTATGATCTTCAAAAACCATTCCGCAAACGAGCATCAAGCAGAAGTATTAAGGCATGTGATTTGGAATCATTAGTTGTCTACCGAAAAAATCAATTTTTAAAAATAATTTTCCAGTAGATTTTGTTCCAAGCCAACAAACCCTCCATAAATCCTGCTCTGCGTATCAAATGTAGAAAGTGTTAATATTTGCTTTTCCCCTGTTATCTTCCATCCGAGGACTTATAAGTGAAAAAAATTAAGAGCATACAAACAATACTAATTCCAGAGCTGTAACACTTATTGGTCCCTTAAATCATACAGGGACATTTATCTTTCAAGTAAATGACTAACGAGTTCACCATATAAACACATTAAATGTCGCAAGAATTTGTAGCTATTGATGAAAGTGAATGTGTTGGAAAATGTATCTAATGGGAACGTGAAACTAGAGAGGATATGGATGCTTAGGATATAACAGCTGAACGCACCAAATTTTTACGCCTTCTTCTCAAGGACCCTTAACACAAGCATATAAGCAATTAGTCCAGAGAATACCAATAGTACCAACTTACAATCTTAGCGTATGCATGGAATCTGTATAGAAAATCAGGTTACAACTACCTCCCTCTAAAGCATGATCTAAATTAATTACTATAACATGGAATTCTCAGTCATATGAGAAACTATAAACAAATAGGCTTTTATTCAAGGGTTTACTACTATTGAGCAACCCCACAGACATAGTAACTTGGTCATCTTTCCCCTTAACTCGTCACTCCCAAATAATGTCGGGTGGGCCAAAGAATCGAGATAATCATATTGCTTATTGGTCTTCAATGTTTATCTAACACATTTTTTTTTGAGGTTATTAACCTATGTTATCGTTGTATATTAATTTATTTAGTCTATTTATATGCTCTAGGTGCTATCTTTCGTAATGAAACTTTACTAGTCTACTCTGTAAGGGTCTTAGGTAAGTTTAGTATGCATATCATCCATGCAATAAACTTCAGGTAACCCACTTTATATACATTCAAGTGGCATCTTTGTTAATAAATAGTTAACTTTTATTGAAAAACTTAGGTTAGTTTAGTATGCATATCATGCATATAATGACCTTCGGGTAAACCTGCCTTATATGCATCCAAGTGGCATTCTTTAATTTATAATTATTTTTTATTGAAAAATTGACACAAATATGATCTCTTATACATTGTTTATAAAAAAATAATGATACTTATAGAAATTTTCCAATGGATCCATCAATCTAGTTAATTATAACATGTAAAATAATTTTAAGAGGATGAGTTAAAAATAGTATAAGTAAAAGGGACTTTCCAAATTTAAGTGTTGCATACATTAACAATTGAAGCTTTGGTGAACACAATTTATTTATTTATTGAAGGAATGCAAATTAGAAATTAGAAATTGCAGTTAAAGACTGCAAGAAGATACAGTGCAAATAGATAACAGACCAGCAAAGAGCAGATTACACGAGGATAACAAACAAATATTTACAATGTTACAACCATAGATACAAAGATGACAACAATCAACAACATTGTCTTCAACTTGGAGAATACGAGACCAACAGCAGCACCGACTTAGAGTGATTTGGAACAGCTGAAGAGGCATTTGAAAGTAGGCAGGAACTTGCTGAAGCAAAAAGAACCAAGGAGCAGCTCTCAATTCTGCAAAAGAGAACTTAGTCCTTGCGTTATACAAACCCTCTTTTTACTCAGAAGCTGCTCCACTTGAAATTTAATTTGTTGGATTTGGAACTCCATCTTTAAATTCTTCTTGGTCTCCATCTGGAGCTGAGAAAATAAAGAAGCAAGACAATAAAACACATCAGAGTAAACCCTTAGAAATACAAATTTTTGGTAGTCATTATGATTGTGAAAGATTGCTTTACACTTGTTTCTTCATAAATGCAACAAAATAACATGTTTAATATCATTAGCAATAACATTAGTATGAAGACCAGCCCCAAGTATATCATGCCCCTGCCAAGAAGAAAATCACTCCATAAGATCGTAGTCTAACATAGGTGAGCAAAATAATAATCACAATAATTCCAAAGAATGATTGATTAAGATTAAAAGAAAGGTTATTAGCAGCAATTCCACAAAAAAGCATAAAATAAAAATAATAATAAAAGCTTAAAGGAAGTGCTTAATTATGAAGGGGTGCAACTCTTTGCAAAGGCAATGTTTTGATGAAGGGGTGTGATTCCCTCAAATTGGAATATATTAAAGGGGAGATCAATTCATTTGAGAAGGCATTAAGTAAGAAATCAATTATCAAATTGTGTAATGGGTTTAGTGGAAAATCAGTTAGAAAGGAAATTAACACAATTAGGGTTAGAAATATCAAATACCCACACATAAAAGATTGATTAAACCCATTGATGAATGAAATTGAATGCACTTACTTTTGGAAAAGATCAATAAAATCATAAACAAACATTAAAAACATGATCAAAAGTAAAGCAAACTTAATATTCCATTGCAAAATTTTTGGTTGATTTGATGTTGGATTGCTCAAACCTTAGAACCCAATCGTTGCAAAAGCTTGAATTTATGATATGACCTAAAATATGCTCAAAATTGCTATAAAGATGAATGCTCAAGATTGACGAATGTTTATGAATTCTTCTAGGTGATCTAAGGTGAATTGAACGAGGAAAATGACTTTTTTATAGATTTTTAAATTTTTGATCAACGATGGACATTGAAAGGAGATCAATGGTGGAGATTAGATCAAGGAGATCAACGGTGGAGATTAGATCAAGGAGATTAAGGGTGGAAATTGCTTGAGAGCTTTAGTTAATTGAAAAGATAATTTGTTTGAGATATTTTGAAAAGTGTATTCCATTTTTGAAAAAAGAATATTCCTTTGAGAGGGAAATTAGACAATTGAATAATTAAAAAATTATTTGAGAGAATATTCCATGTGCAAGTGGGGAGAAAAATAGTTAATTAAATAATTAAAAATTATTTAATTATTTGAGATAGAAGAAAATTAGATTTTTCTAATTAAGAAAATTATTTAATGAGGTGAGATAGAGAAAAATTAGTAAAAATGATGAATTAATTAAATAATTAGAAAGTTATTTAATTAATAGAGAAAAATGATGAAAATGGTGAAAAATGTGGGATTTCTAATGAAAATAATGAAAAAGTGATGTGTGATATGTTCAAACATTTTTAGATGTCTGACACAAATATTAGTTCATTTAGAAGTAAATATATTGTAGAAAATCGATTCAAACAACAGTCATTTATTCAAGAGTTGAATTGTCCATCCATCAAGAAATATAAATCAACAATAGTCTAGCAAATACAATAAGTTATCAAATCTGAATTCTAGGCAGTATTTGCAAATTGGACGGGGTTCACACTCACAGGGTGGGCCAAGGTTTGGAAGGATGTGGTCTTTTCACACCCTTGACATTCTAGGCATGGGGTCCTTTAATATAGTAGTTTTTCAACTTTGGGTATTGTGCTATGATTTATTGACTTTATATATATAATCTTTGATAAAACTATTATCATATTTTGAGTGAATATTATTGTTTTAAAGAATATCCCAAAAGGGGACATTACAATTGGTATTAGAGGTTTGATCTTGCTAGCTTGAGGATCAAAAAAATAAGAATATGCAATTGAGCCAAAGAGCCTTGGAAAGAGAAAGGAGAAAACTATAAGCAAGTCAAGATAATCAAATGGGTAATCATGAGGGAAATCAAATAAATGAATTGAAAGCTTATATGGAGAGACAAAACAAACAACACAATTGCTTCTAGTTTGTTGGGCCCATTCACAAGTTTCCCATGCCAAAATAAGATTGTCAAGAATAATTCTTGTTTTCTTAGCTCTAACAATTCCTTGCACCGTTGGTTTAATCCTAATAGCCAAGGCATTTGCAATGATTTTATAAGAGGTATTAAGTAGGGTGATAGGGGGCCAACTAGAGATAGTGTCTTCCTTTTTTCCTTTAGGAAGGAGTTTGATTATGCCACCATTAATGTTCAAACCTAATGATCCTTTCTTAAAGGCCTCTCGACATATGATGCCACATAGCTTGGTATAATTTCATAGGATGCCCATCATTGCTCAAACTTTTATAAGAGGCCATGGAGAAAATAGCATTTTCCAACTCCAAGGAAAGAGTTTTGTCTAAGTATTGGCTATATTCAGAATCTATTATGTTAGGAATATAAATTTTTGAAAATATCATCAAGGGTTTGTTGAATACCTTGCCATTGATCATCTTTGAAAAGATCTTTATAAAATCGTTTAAATACATTACATATATATGAAGGGTTAGAGTTGTTAGTGTTTTATAGCTACGGGAGGTATTTCCCTAAGCAAATTAATCAAAGGCAAGTCTGCCTTTCTTTTTGAAAAACACATATTATACTTTCTAGGCCGGCCCTAGAAGAAAGGTCACCTAGCTTGCTATATAAAGGAGAAGGTGTCTCCACATTAAGCATCAATTCACTCCATTCCAATTTGAATTTCTTCAGCAACAGGTTCGCCCTTCAAGAGCAACAAATTCGATTCAAGAAGTGATTAATATTTTGTGTATTCAAGGAAATCACATTATCTTCAAGTGCAGATCCATTGTACTGTATTCGACCTTTCTAGGGCTTGATTTTGAGTGCTATTCTTGCACTTATTTTTCTGAATTATAAGAGAATATCTTGCTGGGTTTTTCTCTGTCGAGTAGGAGGGTTTTCCCAGGGTAAAATACTATGTTCATTGTTCTATGTGTTGTATCTTTTGCTTATTTGCATTTCTGATCTTAAAATTAACATGGTATCAGAGTGGGTTCAGGAAATCTGATTAGATTTATCTAAACAAACATTGCAGGTTGAGGGAAACTTCACAAAAAGTCAGAATTGTATGAGAAGAAAATTTAAGATTCATGGCACTTGGGAGCTTAAGCCAGATCGCCGCTAGAAGACAAATATTCAAACATTCGTTATTTGCAAAAGAGCACATGATGACTTGGGTATTGATTTAGGAAGAAGTCGAATTCAAAAGAAACAAAAGATGCGAATACGGGCTAGAGTAGAAACAAGACTTTTCGATTCGCGTCATCCTGTGCAAGGAGTTAACGGGTGTTGTTTAGCATTGATTATTCACTTGTATCGGTGAATCTCTAGAGATTATCAGTGATGAAGACTTAAGGGAATTGTGGGAAGTTCAGGAGATTAAAACAAAGCCTGAGTTCATTCATTGTTTCACATATTTAAAGGTGGATTATTGTGATACTGAAGATGAATGTATTTGCTGGTGTCACGTGGTAAATATTTATGCTATCTGGCAGACCTTTGTACCTGTCATCAGAGCCTTCACGTGTTTATATTGATGAACATTGGGTGTTTTATTACTGGTCGTATTGATACTTTTTGGTGCCGGGTAAACTCCCATATGCTCATTTTAACAGAGGCGATTGGGGAAGACTTAGGATCACAACCCGTGTTCATTTTGGCAATGGTGTTGTTGTGATATCCTTCTTAATGCCGTTTGGAAGTTATCAGGCTATGCTTCACATGAAGAAAAACCACAAATGTTGTGAACACGGCGAAAATCATTGGGTTTATATAAGTGTATGAAGCCAAAACTTATGGGAGAAGCATGGGTTATTATATATTCAGATTATCATTTCATTGGGATGCGGATTGTATCTACTGTGGCGTTGATATCTGTTGTTTATGATTAAATTTCTTTCAGATTATATTCAGAATATTGAACTTAATAATATGAAGTTGATGCCGGATCAAAATTGGAAATATTGATCATGAATCCACAAGTCTGAATTTTCTATAATGGTATTCGATCCTCAAGAGCAGAACATTTATTTATTTCAATGTCTTCCCTTGTGGATCAGATCTGTCTTAAGTATAAATGGAGAGACTCTTCCCATCAGCATACATGTCTCCACAAAGTGGAGGCATGTCCGCTCATGGGACGTATCTCATGGATTGTGCCTTTTCATCTAACTAAACACCCGATCACCAATTGGGGTTAGTTACTTAATAAACATAAATGCTTACTAAGTTCGATCTGTATTTATCTTGCACAAATAAATAATATCCAATCTGGAACTCGATCAGGATTCTATATGAAGCATGTAAAGCCAATAATCTGCAAGTAATAACCTCTAAATGCAGATCGATAATATACTTGGGATATAGCAGATTTCAATATATATAAATGATGGCATGAATATATATACAATTAATATATATGTGTGTATACATATGTCAGTACATACTGACATATATATACACACATGATCAAATCAATCATCATTTCTATGTCTGACCGAAGCTACCATATTTCAACACTCCCTCTTAGCTAGGGAAGATAACTCTAACCAAGTATATAGTGATATCACCTTACTCGTGATATCAGGAGATATGGTATGCTTCTAAGAGTGTCAAGTCACATGACATTCTTCATAACACATCTTCATTATGGTATGTGCACTGACATCAAGTCTCGTGATGTCTACCATAATAAATCACGGCATATCCAAGGATACATTTATCCACCATGATTATCCCATAAGGATCATAATGATCTTCAACTGATATCAAGTCTCATGATATCAAGTCACATGATATCCATCAGATATCAAGTCACATGATATCCATCATGATAGTGAAACTAATAATTGTAGAGTCATCACCTTACAATGTCAAATACAAGTGTTATTATCAAAAAGATCGTCACCTTTCAAATAATGTACACAGGGGGAGGGGCCCCATAAAGTCATGGAGTCACACACATGACAAAAGAGTTTACACATTAAACATCTTTTAAATACATTAGTACAAAATAAACAATTTGAGTTTCAATCTCAATAATAATTTACATTTCACCCATACCAAGTTTCTTCCTGAAGTGTTCAACTTTAACTCTGGAGAGAGGCTTGGTGAAAATGTCTATTGTTTGATCGTTTGTACTAATATACTCCAATTGGATCACATTCCTTTCTACTATGTCTCTCACATAGTGGTAAGGGATCTCTATATGCTTTGATCTATCATGGAATACTGGATTCACTGAAAGCTTAATACAACTTTGATTGTCACAGTGGAAAATAGTAGGATTCAGGGGCTCACCAAATAATCCCACAAGCAATTTTTGAAGCCATATTGCTTCTCTTTCTCCCATAGAGGCTGCAATATATTCGACTTCTGTTGAGCTTTGTGCCACTGAAGATTGTTTCCTGTTGATCCAAGAGATCATAGCCGATCCTAAATTGAAGCAACATCCTGATGTGCTTTTCCGATCAGTTACACTTCCAGCCCAATCTGAATCAAAGTATCCATGTAAATCTAGGTTGACATTTCTGTATTTAAGACCATATCCAATAGTACCTTGAAGGTATCTCAATATATGCTTCACAACAACAAGGTGTATTTCCTTTGGCTCACACATAAATTGGCTTAGGGCATTCACTGCATAGCAAATATCCGGTCTGGTGTTAACCAAGTACATTAATGATCCAATTATCTGTCTATAGAGAGTAGGATCTGCAAATTTTGATTCTGCTTCTGCTTCTTTCAATTTGTGTAAGTTGGTTTCCATAGGTGTAGACATGGGTCTATAGTCTAACATCCCAAATCTCTTCAGAATATCAATAGTATACTTTCCTTGATTTAAAATGATACCATCTGATTTCTGCCAGACTTCTAACCCCAGGAAGTAATGTAAAATGCCCAAGTCTTTCATGTCAAATTATGAAGCCAGGTCTTTTTTACATTGAGTAATAAGGTGATCTCTCATTATTAGCAGGTCATCAACATATAAAATTAGTATTAACATATCACCTTTAATTACTTTAAAATAGAGATTTGGATCTACATCATTCTTGGAAAATCCTAGTCCCAAAAGATAGCTATTGATTCTTTCATACCAGGCTCTGGGGGCCTGTTTAAGTCCATATAGAGCTTTCTTCAATCTGCATACATGTGAGTCTGCATTATGTACCACAAAGCCTTAAGATTGCTCTAAATAGACTTCTTCTTCAATGGTCCCATTCAAGAAGGTAGTTTTCACATCCATTTGATGGATCTTGCAGCCTTTAGCTACTGCAATAGCTATTACTGCTCTCACAGAGGTGTACCGGGCAACAGGTGCAAATGTCTCTTCATAATCAATACCTTCCTTTTGTGAGAAACCTTTGACAACAAAACGTGCCTTGTGTTTCTCTATACTGCCATCAACAACATGTTTGATTTTGAAGAGCCATTTGGAAGAGACAACATATTTCTCATTTTGGTCTAGGTACTATATCTCATACATCATTTTTCAAAATGGATTGAGACTCTTCCGTCATAGCATCTTTCCATACTTGATGCTTGAGAGCTTCCGTAACGCTAGTTGGTTCTGAACTAATGATCTCATTCATTAAGACAACATAGCTTGAGAATCTTTTGGGTCTCTTACTTTCTCTAAAAGTTCCTTTGGGTGCTGTATAATTCTCAGTTTCCTCAATCATCTTTCTAGCCCAAAGTGGTCTCCTTTTGCTATTGTTATTAGGATTCTCTTATGGAGTAGTTTGGTTTTCATTTATGATTTCTTCAGGATACTCCCTCTGAATCTCAGGAGCAGGATCCTCCTCCACAACTTTAGGAGAATCTTGGATTTCTATCTCATTAGAAATCTTTGCCCTTTTGAAAGCAATGTCTTCCTTAAAGATGACATCTCTACTTAGTTCAATTTGTTTCTGTTCGGATATGTATATTCTATAAGCTTTTGAGGTTTCACTATAGCCCACAAATATCCCTTTCTTTCCAGTAGGTTCTAATTTAGATCTCTTTTCTTTAGGTACATGAATGTAGACAGGGTAACCAAAGATCCCTAAGTGACTTATGTCAGGTTTTACACCAGTAAATGCTTCTTCAGGAGTTTTGTTATCTAGATGTGAGTGGGGACATCTATTTTGAATGTAGACAGCTATCCTAGAGGCTTCTTCCCAAAATGAAGTTTCTATGTTTTGGTCGAACAACATTGCTCTAGCAGCTTCTACAATAGTTCTATTTTTCCTCTAAGCAACACCATTTTGTTGAGGATTGTAGGCTACAGTAAACTCCCTCTTAATCCCAACATTTACACAAAATTCCTTAAAGATTTCTAAGGTATATTCCTTCCCATTATTTGTTCTTAGTATTTTGATTTTCTTCCCGGAAAAGTTTTCTGTAAGAGCTTTGAACTCCTTAAACCTTTTAAGGACTTCTATCGACTCTTTACATTTAAGAAAATATATCCAGGTCTTTCTAGAGAAGTCATCTACAAATATTACATAATATAAGAATCCTGCCATGGAGGGTACAAACATGGGTCCACATAAGTCAGAGTGTACTACTTCTAATATGTTTTTGGTTTTACTCAAACTATTTTGGAAGGTCCCCTTTGTATTCTTCCCTAGGGCACACCCTTTGCATGCTCCTTCATGAATTTGTTTTAGTTTGGGCAATCTTGTTACTAATTTTTCTACTGAAGGTAGGGCATGAAAATGAATATGTCCTAATCTTCGATGCCAAATTTCATTTGAATCAGAGGTCTCATGAATAAGGGCTTGATTAGCGTCAGTGCACAGTTTGTAGAGATATCCTTGTCTTATACCTATAGTTTGTGCTTTCTTTATAGTGGACTTCATTGGCCATGCTAGAACCTTTCCATCCATAAAGGTAACCCTATATCCATTGTCTTCAAGAGCAAAAATGGATATTAGGTTCCTCTTTATTCCCGGTACAAACAATACTCCAATGAGTTGTAGAGAGAGGCCAAACTTCAAATTTATGGTGCAAGTTCCAACCCCCTTTACTGGATGTGCAAAATCATCCCCAATAGTTACTTCTTCGTCAGTTTCTTCTATCATAGTATCTGGGTGTTCTTTGAATCCTGTGATGTGCCTTGATGAACCACTATCAATTACCTAGTTATTGACTTTGTTTGATACTTGGCTTGATAATGTTGAGTAGAAGACAAATTTCTCAGAATCATATTCTATATTTGTCTTTCCAACTTTAGCAAAGGATGCTTGTTGTTTTGTTCTATCAGGGCACTTGATTGCATAGTGTCCATACTGATCACATCTAAAACATTGTATTTGGGAGATGTCTTTCCTTTTCTTGAATGATCCCTTTCCATAATAATTCTTCTTTCTCTTGAAGTTTTTCTTCTTACCTTTCTTATGAGAATTTGTGTTTAGCACATGAATATCCTCATCTATGGGTTTTTGATTGTTTCCTTTTATCATTAGTCTTGTTTCTTCTTGTAAGCAATCTGTTCTTAGCCTATCAAATTTAGGGAGTTTTGATTTTGCACTTATTCCTTGAACAAATGACTCCCATGAGTTTGGTAGGCCACCTAGAGCTATTAGTGTTAACTCCTTGCTATCAATTTGATATCCGATTGTTGACATTGATTTCTTAGTTCAGTGATTCTCATGAAATATGTATTAATAGATTCTACCTTGTTTATTTGAACATGATTAAGTTGCCTCTTTAGAGCAAGGGTCCTACTGGTGTTTGTTTATTTCAAAAGTGCTTTCAAGGGATTTAAACATTAGGTATGCAGTCTCATGTTTAGACAGAATAGGTACTATATGGTCCCTAACTGCATCTACTATAATTTTCACAGTTTTCTCATTGTTCTCAATCCATTGAGTTTTCTCCAGATCATTCTCTGGTTCTATCTTGTTTTCTTTCACAAATGAGTCTAACTTGTTTTCTTTCAGAATCATCATGATTTTGAATTTCCATGATGTAAAGTTGTTTGCACCTTCAAGACGATCATCAAATCTAATTACACTCGACATTATGAAGAATGAAATGTGTTTGCGATTTCAAGAGAAAATATGATTTTAAATAATCTGATATCTAGATTTAATCAGATCTTTCTTAACGTGGCTCTGATACCATGTTGTTTATGATTAAATTTCTTTTAGATTATATTCAGAATATTGAACTTAATAATATGAAGTTGATGCCAGATCAAAATTGGAAGTATTGATCATGAATTCACAAGTCTGAATTTTCTATAATGGTATTCGATGCTCAAGAGCAGAACATTTATTTATTTCGATGTCTTCCCTTGTGGATCAGATCTGTCTTAAGTATAAATGGAGAGACACGTCCCATGAGCGAACATGTCTCCACAAAGTGGAGGCATGTCCGCTCATGGGACGTATCTCATGGATTGTGCCTTTTCGTCTAACTAAACACCCGATCACCAATCGGGTTTAGTTACTTAATAAACATAAATGCTTACTAAGTTCGATCTGTATTTATCTTGCACAAATAAATAATATCCAATCTGGAACTCGATCGGGATTCTATATGAAGCATGTAAAGCCAATAATCTGCAAGTAATAACCTCTAAATGCAGATCGATAATATACTTGGGATATAGTAGATTTTGATATATATAAATGATGGCATGAATATATATACAATTAATATATATGTGTGTATACATATGTCAGTACATACTGACATATATATACACACACATATGATCAAATCGATCATCATTTCTATGTCTGACCGAAGCTACCATATTTCAACAATACTGACATGTATACACACACATATGATCAAATCGATCATCATTTCTATGTCTGACCGAAGCTACCATATTTCAACAATATCTAAAATATGAATTCATTACTTGGTCGTTGAAGGTACCTCTTCTATGTTGGATGGATTCCTGAATGCAGGGGTTTATGTTGATTGGCACTCGTTTCCATTATTGTTGAAGCCGCTTGGTAATTTTGCTTCTTGGCGGAGGATCGAGGACATTCATCACAGTCATTGGCATCTCACTATCGCTAATTCTTGTGATATCACATTCATTATTCCTGTATGTAGAACACGATTATTATTGATACTGTATATGTATTAAATTGCTATCCTATTCTAGCCAGGTATCATAAAAGCACGAGAATAGGACATTCTAGAATTATATGAGTTTATATTGGAGCACTGAGTAATTTAGAACACGCAAAATGCACCAACTTCATGAGTTGTAAAGTTTGAAGATTCGTAATTAACATAACAGTGGCCAGGATTGGACTTGTAAGGTCTTGAAGGATATGTGCAAGTGAAGTTTATGCAAGGTTTCACTACTGATGCAAAGGTGGTTTATGAGGAAGCTAGTCAAGTGGAAAATGATGCTGTTGAAAGCATTTAGACTGTTGCCTCCTTCTGTACAGAGGATAAGCTTATCAATCTATATAATGAAAAATGTGCTACTCCCATGAAAAGTGGAGTCAAGCAGGGAATTATAGCAGGATATGGTTGTTGGGAGGAGAAAAATGGCTGCAACTGAATCAACAAAGATAAGTTCTATTATGTATCATTCTTTTAATTATTCTATCTAATGATATTATCTAGATGACTTCATGCTTCATTTGTATTAGGGTAGTTTGATTTTATGAACTATTATTAATCTCTTTAAAATGCAAGATGGATTGAGGAACAAAAGTATGTTGGATTATTTGAAGATATATTGAAGACCTCATTATTTGAGGTGGCGATTCTTGGAAATTAGCCAGTGAGGAGCAGGAGGCTCCTATGGATATGGATTCATCCCTCGATTACACTCCTGCCATTCAAAGGGAGCTAAATTCCAGGCACGGGTTGAGATCATGTCCAAGACCATGGAGGGGAATTCACTTCCAGAGGATTTCTTTGCAATCTCTATATTGAGGCAGGGATCAAGAGGGAGTTCTGAGTTTAGCAAAATGGAGTCCTATGTGTTAGTTTTATAAGATCATATATGTGCAGATAAATTAATTCAAAAATGACACAAGAACACAACCAATACCCTGGGAAAAGCCTCCAACCTGAGGGAGAAAAACCCAGCCAATATATCTCCTATATATTGATATAAATCAGAGCAACAATCTGCTTACAACTTGGGCATAAACACAATGCCTGAATAATACAAAGAACAAAAACACCTCTCCTAGATGCAAATACACAAATGACAATGATTCTCCTTAACCCAACCTGTTGCTACAGAATGGAGATCTGCTGCTAAAGAAATTTATCTACTGAATAATGCAAAAAACTTATTCAATGCGAATGAACTTGATGATCAAATGAAGTGTTTTCATCCTTTATTTATAGCCACGCCAATGAGGGGATGTGCCTTTTCAATTCAAGAGGTTGACCTCTTTGGAGAATGACGTCTTTTGCTAGGGCTGCGATTTCCAAGGGTAGGTCGGCCCTTCAATTAAATATTAATTTTATTCAATTCTCTTGAATAAGTCGGCTCCAATAATAATCATTATTAAATCTCTTTATTAATAAGTCGGCTTGCCTCTTTCACTTAATTTCGAATATATATAAATATATAAATTTAAATGGCATTTGCTACATTTAAATTTATTCGAATCTGAAGTATTTATCACGCAGCTGCAAAATATCATTAACACTCCCTCTCAGCTAGGGAGGAATACTTCCACCTGAGTAAAACATAACACCTCATAGCGATGATTAAATAAAATGGCTATATCCATGAAAGAATAGAGCTTGTCACCTCCTCGTGAAAGCATATCACCTCATCGTGATATCGACCATCATGGCTACCTCCATAGATGGTATGTACACGTGCTTATCACTCAATGTGATGTTGTCACCTCACCGTGACTTTCACCATGGCTCCCCCAGAGGGTGAAACACAAGTACAAGTAAATCATCACAGACTCCCTCATGTGATATTGTCATGGAGTCACACACATGACATCCACCATGGCTCTCCTAGAGGGTGCAAACAAGGGATTTCACCTTGAACTTCTCCCCCAGAGAATAACTCATTAAAGAGGATCACTGATACTGAGACTCCTTCTCAGTTAAGGCTGTGTTCTCCACCATACCAAGCTTATCTTGTAAGTACACAAACTTTATCCTGGAGAGAGGCTTGGTGAGAATGTCTGCCGTTTGCTCATCAGTGCTGATATACCTCAACTGTATAGTTTTCCTCAATACCATATCTTTGATATAATGGTATTTGATCTCAACATGCTTTGTTCTGTCATGAAACACAGGATTGACAGAAAGCTTCACACAGCTCTAGTTATCACAATGAATGATAGTAGGCTCCATTGATTGTCCAAACAATCCTGCAAGGAGCTTACAAAGCCACACTGCTTCACGAGCGGCCACACAAGCTGCTATGTACTCTGCCTCAACTGTACTCAATGCTCCTGAAGATTGCTTCTTGCTGCACCAGGATATCATGGCAGATCCCAAATTGAAGCAACAACCAAAGGTACTCTTCCAATTTGTGACACACCCTACCCAGTCATAATCAGTAAAAACATGCAGCTCCAAATCCACACCTGTAGAATATTTCAATCCATATCCAACTGTGACATGCAAGTATCTTAGGATATGTTTAGCTGCAACAAGATGTATTTGTCTTGGTTCACACATGAATTGACTAAGTGCTCTCATTGCATAGCAGATATACGGTCTAGTGTCAACTAGATACATCAATGAACCAATCAGCTGCCTATACATCGTGGGATCCACCAGTTCTGAACTAGCTATAGCTTCCTTCAACTTATGTAAGTTGGTCTCCATGGGTGTAGACATAGGTTTGCAATCAATCATACCAGACCTCTTTAGAATGTCAATGGTATACTTGCCTTGACTTAGAATCATCTCATCTGGTTTTTGCCAAACTTCTAAGCCAAGAAAGTAATGCATGAGACCAAGATTCTTCATCTCAAACTCAGAAGCTAACTCCTTACATTTTAGAATCAGGTGTTCTTCTCCAGTGATAATCAAATCATTAACATACAAAACCAAAATTAATGCTTCACCATTTATCACCTTAAAGTAGAGGTTAGAATCTACATCATTATTTGAGAAACCCAAACTCAATAGGTAACGATCAATCCTTTCGTACCAAGCGTGAGGAGCCTGCTTAAGACCATACAGGGCCTTCTTCAGATTGCAAACATGAGACTCCTTCCCATGTACCTCAAATCCTTCGGGTTGCTCAATGTAAACCTCTTCTTCTATGACACCATTCAGAAAGGCTGTCTTTACATCCATTTGGTGAATCTTCCATCCTCTAGATGCATCAATAGCAATAATGGTTCTGACAGAAGTATAACGAGCCACAAGAGCAAAGGTTTCTTCATAGTCAACTCCCTCTTTTTGTGAAAACCCTCTAGCCACAAATCTAGCCTTGTACTTCTTAATGCTCCCATCAGCCGCATGCTTGATCTTGAAGAGCCATTTAGAAGACACCACATATTTGCCTTTGGGTCTAGGAACTATATCCCAAACATCATTCTTAAGTATGGATTGATACTCCTTAGTCATAACATCCTTCCAAATTTGTTGGCTAGAAGCTTCTTCAACACTTGATGGCTCTGACTCAATGATATGACTCATCAAAGCTACATAACCGAAGAACTTATGAGGTCTCTTACTTTCTTTGAAAGTTCCTCTTGGGGCTGCAAAAATTTCTGCCTCCTACATTATTTTTCTAGCCCAAAGAGGTCTCTTCCTTCCAATCACAATATCTGTAGGCCCATCAATAGGCTCCAAGGGTTCAGCTGGATCATCATCTTCTTTAAGTTCTGGAACCTCCCTCTAATTCTCAGGAACATGGTCAACTTCCATATCTTGAGGAGGCTCTTCTTCATCAATCTCCATATGAGATCCCTTGGATCTTTTGAATGCAACATCCTCCTCAAATGTGACATCTCTACTGATCTCAATAGTCCTCTGCCCCAGAATGTATATTCTATAGGCTTTTGATGTCTCATTATAGCCTACCAAAATTCCCTTCTTGCCAGAAGGTTCCAATTTTGTCCTCTTTTCCTTCAGTATATGAATATACACTGGACACCCAAAGATCCTCAAATGACTTACTTCAGGTTTCACCCTAGAGAATGCTTCTTCAGGAGTAATGCTCTCCAAGATTCTGTGAGGGCTTCTATTCTGGACATAGACCGCCGTCCTGGATGCTTTAGCCCAAAGAGAAATTTGTAGGTCTTGGTCATGAAGCATGGCTTTGACTGCTTCCACGATAGTTATGTTCTTTCTCTCCACAACACCGTTCTATTGAGGATTATAAGGAACGCTAAGCTCCCTCTTAATCCTTGCTTCAATGCAAAAGTTACAGAAAATAAAAGAAGTGTATTCTCCTCTGTTATCGGATCTCAACACCTTGATCCTCTTCCCAGACAAATTCTCCACCTGAGCTTTGAATTCTCTGAATCTTTCTAACACTTCCTCAGATTCTTTAGATCTTAAGAAATAGATTCAAGTCTTTCTAGAGTAGTCATCAATAAAAATAATGTAATACAAGAAACCACTCGAGGATGCAACATACATTGGACCACATAAATCAGAATGAATAAGATCTAAGACACATTTGGATCTACTTTCACTATTATGGAATGGACCTTTTGTATTCTTACCCAAAGCGTAGCCTTTGCAGGTTCCTTCATGCTTTTGTTGAATTTAGGAAGGCCTGTGACCATCTTCTCCATAACAGGTAGCGCTCGAAAGTGAAGGTGAGCCAATCTTTGATGCCAAAGATCACACAAACTTGCAGAGGCATGCACTAGAGCCTGAATGGGGCGAGTGCATAGCCTGTAGAGACATCCATGGCTAACTCCAATCATCCGAGCAGTCTTGATGTTAGAGTTCTTTGCCCATATAAGAACTTTGCCTCCTGAAAAAGCAACTTGATAACCCTTGTCTTCCAAGGCTGAGATGGAAACAAGGTTTCTCTTAATGCCTGGAACAAATAGCACATCATCCAACTATAAGGAATCGCCTGAATCCAAGTGAAGAGATGAAGTCCCAACTCCCTTAACTGAGTAACTAGCATCATCTCCAATAACAACTTGTTCGCTAGAATCTTTCATCACCAAATCAGATAGATGCTCCCTAAATCCGGTGATGTGTTGAGAGGCACCACTATCTATCAGCCAAGTGTTGGTGTTGGTAGATACATTGCTTGACAAGGTTGAATAGAACAGGTATTCACTTGTATCCTTCTGCATGGAGGCTTCTTCGATATTAGCAAAGGCGACCTGCTGCTTAGGCCTGGAAGGACATTCCTTTGCAAAATGACCATACTTGTCACATCGAAAGCATTGGACCTTGGAGAGGTCCCTCTTCTTCTTAAATGCGGGGCCACTATCAACTCCTCTATCTCTGTTTCTTTTGAAATACCCTTTCTCTCCACCTTTCTTCTTTGAGGATTGAGTGGCAAGAACATGGAGATCTTCATTAACGAAGATTTTCCCAATACCTCTTACAACCAACCTAGATTATTCTTGAATACAGTTTGCCCTCAATCGATCAAACTTGGGAAGTTTTGATCTTGCACCGATTCCTTGAATATAAGACTCCCAAGATGAACGGAGATCATTGAGAGCCAACATGGTTGGATCCTTGCTATCGACAACATGCCCAATAGACGAGAGCTGATCTCTCAACTCAGTTATCCTCATGAAGTAGGCAATGACAATTTCTCCCTTCGCCATCTTCAAGTGATGAAGTTGTTGCTTTAGTGCAAGAGCCCGACTGGTGTTGTTGATCTCGTACATCTCCTTGAGGGTTTTGAACATCTCTCTCGCAGTCCTCAACCTGGAGATGATAGGAACAATATGATCCTTCACCGAATCAACCAACATCTTCTTTGCCTTAATATCTTTCTTCCTCCATAGGGCTTTCTCTTCCTCATCCGTAGGTTTGGGGGTAGAGCTCTCCACAAACTCTTCCAACTCGCTTTCCTCCAAGGTGAGCATGATCCTGAATCTCCACGAAGTGAAGTTAGACGCACCCTCAAGCCTATCCTCAATCTTAAGACCATTCACCATCTTGACGAAGAGATAAAGGTGAATAAAGATGAGAAACAAAATAAGGGTATCACTGTATTAAACACAAATATGATCGTGATCTCTTCAAACCCGCTCTGATACCATGTTAGTTTTATAAGATCAGATATGTGCACATAAATTAATTCAAAATTGACACAAGAACACAACCAATACCTTGGGAAAACCCTCCAACCTGAGGGAGAAAAACCCAACCAATATATCTCCTATATATTGATATAAATCAGAGCATCAATCTGCTTACAACTTAGGCATAAACACAATGCTTGAATAATACAAAGAACAAAAACACCTCTCCTAGATGCAAAGACACAAATGACAATGATTCTCCTTAACCCAACCTACTGCTGCAGAATGGAGATCTGCTGCTAAAGAAATTTATCTGTTGAATAATGCAAAAAACTTATTCAATGCGAATGAACTTGATGATCAAATGAAGTGTTTTCATCCTTTATTTATAGCCACGCCAATGAGGGGATGTGCCTTTTCAATTCAAGAGGTCGACCTCTTTGGAGAAGGACGTCTTTTTCTGGGGGCACAATTTCCAAGGGTAGGTTGACCCTTCAGTTAAATATTATTTATTTTATTCAATTCTCTTGAATAAGTCGACTCCAATAATAATCATTATTAAATCTCTTTATTAATAAGTCGGCTTGCCTCTTTCACTTAATTTCGAATATATATAAATAGCATTTGCTACATTTAAATTTATTTGAATCTGAAGTATTTATCATGCAGTTGCAAAATATCATTAACACTATGTCTCGAGGAACTAGAGTGACTCACTGAGAAGAAGTGAAGGTGTCAGCTAAGTGGGTTGCAATGTTGCAAGGCCAGGTGCTAAGTCTTTGGAAGGCCTCTTCAATTGTAGAGAACGAAATTGCACAAGGCAGTCAACCTTGTTTTGGCATTGGTAGCACCGCAAACCTATTCAGAATAGGGTGATCTGGGATGAGGTCGAGGAGGACAATCCTGGACTCTCACAAGCCAGTAATGCTGGAGGTGTGCATTGGAAACCGTTCCTCTAAGGCAAACATTGCAGGCAATCTTGGACGAGGAGGTTAGGAGGTTGATGTGGGTACTTGGAGATCCAGAGGGAGTCACATCATCATTAAGATTTGTTGTAATGTATATTTCTCCAAGACGATGAAATATGAGGTGAAAGCCCTTAAAGCGTATATTTCTCTGAGACAGAGAAATATGAGGTGAAAGCCCTTGTGTATTTTCTCTGAGATGGAGAAATATGAGGTGAAAGACCTTGTAGTGTATATTTCTTTGAGATTGAGAAATATGAGGTGAAAGCCCTTGTACAAGATCACATCTCTGAGACTAAGCTGTGCTTTCCATAATTGGGTGTAGCCATTATGGACGTCATGTTGAGAGGCTCCATGACGAGGATATTTGAGAATACCTCCCTAGCTAAGAGGGAGTGTTAGTGTTTTATAGTCGCGGGAGGTATTTCCCTAAGCAAATTAATCAAAGGCAAGTCGACCTTTCTTTTTGAAAAACAAATATTATACTTTCTAGGTCGGCCCTAGAAGAAAGGTCACCTAGCTCGCTATATAAAGGAGAAGGTGTCTCCACATTAAGCATCAATTCACTCCATTCCAATTTGAATTTCTTCAGCAACAGGTTCGCCCTTCAAGAGCAGTAGATTTGACTCAAGGAGAAGTGATTAGTATTTTGCGTATTCAAGGAAATCACACTATCTTCAAGTGTAGATCCATTGTATTGTATTCGGCCTTTCTAGGGCTTGATTTTCAGTGCTATTCCTACACTTATTTTTCTAAATTATAAAAGAATATCTTGCTGGGTTTTTCTCCCTCGAGTAGGAGGGTTTTCCCAGGGTAAAATACTGTGTTCATTTTTCTATATGTTGTATCTTTTGCTTATTTGCACTTCTGATCTTAGAGTTTTTGATTCATGTAAAAACAGGTTTTGAAGGGACCCGAAACCCTTTACAATTACGAACAAGGCTGCAAAAAGAACAACATGCAGCCTGCCAAAAGCCAACCCCCAAACAAGGCCCGTCAAGATTTACATTTGGAACTACTCTTGTGGGAACGAAGATTCATATCAAAAGAAGGCCGAGAGAATTTAGTTTTTTTTGCCCTTAACAGTAATCGAACCTTCTTCCACTTGCGCTGCCATATCATGCCAAGTGAACTCACAATTTTCCTGAGGTTTGCTTGCAACCATTGTCTCATAAATTTCATCATTATTCCTTTGTGCAGGCAAAGACATATTGGATAGGCCACCAGAAGTGATAGCCAGAGCACTATCACCAGAAGTGGCCGCTAGAGACCCAAACTCTCGCTCTTTCGGGGTTACAATCTGAAAATCATGTGCAGCATCAACAACCTCCTCATTTGAGACATCCCAAGGGGATATCTCAACACCCTGTGATTCAAATGCAACAACCTCTAAAAAACTCCTGTGTTGTTCAGATTTCTTCTCAACAGTATAATGCTCCTGAGAAGCACCATTCCACCAAGTAGCTTTGTGGCTTTTTTCTCAAAACCACATTGAGTAGCAGCTTGACTTGTTTTAAAAAATCTTATGCAGCAGAAGAGAATCCCCTCATAGTCCAGAGATTGGACCCAAGAACCATTAGCATATTTGAGTACAATCTCAACAGGCAACCCTTTTGAAACATCCATTTCAACCAGTATGCGGGCAAAGGTGGAATGAAAAATGTCAGAGGATTCTCCATCCACCAACAAGAAATCACCAAGGGCATCCCCCATTTCCTCCAGAAGAGGGTTAGTCCATAAGTGGAGAGGAAGATTAGGCAACCAAACCCAAATCGGGAACTTATTGAAAGTTTCAGAAGCAGGGTTGAAGTCAGCATGCCAAGGCTTAATCATCAACAAATATTTGTTTTCCCAGCTAAAAAAATTGTCACATAAAATTGTATTCCTATCCTGAGCTTTGTCAAACTTGGTAACAAAAAACCCCTTAGCCAAGGGGAAATATGAACTTTACCAGAAATAAGAGGCTCCCACTTAGTGGAGATCTAGGAATGCAGCTGAGGGAGGTTGGGCCAAAAACCCCTAAACCGACAAATCACCCCATGCTCAGAGAGCTCCATTACATTCTCATCTATTTCCTCAATAGTCTTAGTCTTCAGATTCATTGAGATGGCGTTGGTCATAGGGATAAACCCACCAATTGGCGGCCTCCCACGTAAGAATCTCACACCCATCGCCTGAGCCTTAGCCCCAGGGACGCTGCCCTTAATATGCCTCCCGCTAGGCCTTGTTGCGTAGGAGGATCCAAACTTCTTTGCTTCTGTCTCAGTTTGCTTTGAGGAGCATCCCCATCCTGGACGCCGCCACTCCCATCAACACCCGCTCCCGAGCTCGTCTGAGATCTTTCCACAACTTGGGTAGGGTTTCCAACCGCGGTCGCCATCGCGTACTTGGAAGATATAGTGGGTTATAAGATTATCATGTTACTCAAAAAAATTCTGATCTTAAAGTTAACAAGAGTGAAGAACATCAAATTCATCCTTTTTAGCGTAGATTCTTTCCTTTTTTATGTTTATAAAATTGAGATAATTAAAAAAATATTTAGCTCCCCTGTTTCCTTTTTTTATCCAACATAGCCTAGATTTGACTTTAGCCCCTTGTCCTATGTAATTATTGATTTTACGTTGTTGAGATTTTGTAGCAGCAATGAAAGTGAATTTCTAATATTGTTAGGATCATCATTTAGAAGGTTTTTGGCATGAACAAGTTTTCCTTGGAGTGTTTTTTCCTTACATTTACGTTGTGAAACCATTTGTTTTCCAAATGAGCATAGGAAGTTATTGCATTGAGTAATGATTGCATACGACCAATCAATCCAAGAATCCCCTTCATTTGGTTTAGGTAAAGAATTCCAAATCCCCTCAAGGGAAGCTAAACAAATAGGATTTTTTAAATGAGAAACATTAAGTTTGAAGGGGAGAGAATTGTCAATATGTAAATTTTGAGACGAGCTTATGTTGCAAATAATAGGATAATGATTTAAAAGGGTAGTAGATGGGTACACTTGAACACACAAACCCAACGGATAATGCACCAGTGATAGAATAGGAGATATGTAAAATCTATCTACCTTATTCAATTTCCTATCACCCCTATTATGTAGTTGGACTAGGTAAACTAATTTTTGAATGGCTAGAAAATTTATCATAAATAGGATCGACCACACCCAAAAAATTCTGAGAAAACAACTAGCTATCTAATTATTCACAATTGAGATTCGACTATTTGGACCAACTGTGATCTTGAGAATGTTCTACCATGTTAAATTTGCCCCCTAAGATCCAATCCACGTTGGGTAAATTATTAGACATCCAATTCCATAGCTCAATTCGCTCTTTAGCAAATTAGGAGCATAAATTGAACAAAATCTAATGAGTCATCCGTTGATAATGGTGAGGGCCCAACCATAACTATGAGAAGGGTCCTCACCCTTATCAATGCCATACTTTGAAATCCATGGTGCAATCCCAATCACATCCCCACCTTTGCCATCAATATGGGATGTATGCAAACAAGTGGCATATCTCCAAACATTGCATAAAGATGCCTCAAGTCTAATGTTATTGAGTTCAACTTCTTGGAGAAATAGCACATTAGGCTTCCATCTTATAATTGCCTCTTTTACTTTATACTTACGATGAGTGAGTGAAATCCCTCTTATGTTCCAAGAAAGGATTCTATAATTCATGATGAGGATTAGAAGAATCAACATCCAAAGTTAGCACATTTAAGTTGTTATCAAGATTAAGTTCTAGATCCTTGGGCTCACAGTCTTTGAGGGTGGAGGAAGGAGATTTGTATCTACGATGAGATCCTTTTGGGCTCACAATTTTTGATGGCGGAGGAAGGAGATTTGTATCTATGATGAGAGCAAGAGGAAGGAGAAGTGGAATCATGGGCACATGGTTGAAGTGAAGAGTGATGGGGAGGGGGGATAGACTCACAAGCAAGGAATTTAGGAGATGAAGGGGAAGATGAAAGAGAATGATCTTGAGACGAAGAATGGGGGATAGGAAGAGGGGAAGGGATAGATGGATCTTTCCTCTTCCTAACCATTCTCCACCCATTTGACGTAATCACATATTTAAAAGAGGGGGTACACACAACAGGGACATCAAAAGGATTACTTGGGGTGGAAGAGGGAAGATGTGTATCATTAGTGGTACGTGAGGAATGAGGAGAGGACTGAGCGATAATCAGAAAGAAGGCTCGATCGGGAGAGGTGTATGACCACTAGACAAAGAAGAGTTTAGGGGTGGCAGAACTAGTTTTTTCCTCTTGATAGGACACTCATGAATTAGTTAGCCTTCTTTTTGGCAATAAAAATATGCATTTGACTTATTCAAATAGACTAGAGGTTGATTTGATTCAAAACTTGGGCCAATAAGTTTGATGTTCTCTGGCAGTGGTCTATTTAGGTTTACTTCTACACAAGCCCTTGGGTGAACCCTTAAACTTGAAAATTTGTTAGAATTATGCTTACACTAGATTACTCTACCAAGTTGAGCCACAACGTCCTTTAAAAATGGTCTAAAATCCAAATTAAGGAAAGGTAGCTCAACTCACGGGGTAATGCGATTGAGATGATCCTTTAGGTTGAAAATTAAAATTCCAAGCTTGTAGGTAACATATTTGCTCACAAATGACCCATGTCATATTACAAAATGACTTGAACATGATTCGCTGATTTAAACATACAAGAAACATATCCTTTTCCAAGGCTTCTTAAAGCTTCGATTTCCCATCCTTTATTTTCCAATTCAATCAAGCCCATTTATAAAATTTTGCATAAGAAGGGATGCGTTGTAGGTAAAACAAAATAACAATTCTATTTTGACATTATGAAATAACATCATTAGGAAGTTGTATTTCTAAGGTTTTACTTGGTTAAGAGTGCGAGTGGTCTTTTGACATCCATTCATTTGGTTCTTCACCCTTATTGGTTGTATTTTTCTCCATTGCCTCATCTTTAGTGCCTCCTACATTTGATTAGATTATTATCCTTAATATTGGACTTATTTTCCTTCATTTTTCCTTGTCTCTAGGTTAGAGATCTCTCTAACTTGTCTGGTCGGCATTTTCAAACGCATTTGAGCTTTTCCATGGTCAAAATCACTTAAAAATGGATGCTAAGGTTTGCAATAGGGGCGTGTCTAGAAGGTTCGTTTGCTTCGCTTCGTTGCCAATTTCGCTCTAGACTTTTCAAGCATTACCATTAAGGTGAGATTTGAGTTAGTCTTTGGTAGAGACAATTAAGTTGGAACTTATTCAAAAAAGAAACGTTTGTAAAATAAAAATAGTAGAAAATAATAATAAGAAAAAATCATTATAATGATAAATAGTGTATTCAAATTGTGAAATGTTTATTTTTATTTATTTGCATTTAATGTTTGTTTTTAAAAGGAAGAATAATTTTTAAAATTTTAGATGAAGTAAACTAGCATACTTATTTAAAAAAATGATTTTGTAAAGATATCTTTTAACAACTTTTATATAGATTTCTCTAAAGATAAGTATACTAGTAGCATCTGTACTTGCAACATGTAAAATGTTAATTCAGTGTCCAACATTATTTTAATTTATCGATCATTAAGTTAAAAGAAGTAAAGATCTGTTATGATTTTATGTAATTTAGATATATTTTATATTCAAAATTTAACATATTGATATACTAGTAAAAACATCTAAAGGTGATATTGGATGACCAATAAGCACACATATAAATAACTCTATGGGTAAAGTGTTGCATAATTATGTTTCTTAAAAGTTCTTTTCATGTATTAGTTGATTGATACGATTATTTATATATGTGCTTATCAACCATCATGTTTTTAGTAGTTTTTAACAATTTTATGGGTTTAATAATTTAAGAGATTTTGATGAATATATTAAAAAGAAGTTACTTTTAATGTATCATAATTTATCAATACTAATAATCATTTGCAACAACATGAAGAGTGACTACAAAAAAATCAACTACAAGAATATTAATTTATATAATTTTCTAGTAAGCAATGTATCTTTATATAACACTAGTTATTTCAAAACAATACATACACTAATTTTATGACATTGAATGTAGTAGAAGAATTCTCATTTGATAATTGTCTAACTTGCATATTTTAGATACTTTTAATTGTTATTATGCATATATTTTTAAAGTCATAATTAAATCTAATAGCAACATCATAATGATATAAATTAATTTCAATTATACAATATATGTATTGTTCATTAAAAAGACTCAATTTAATAGAAAACTACATAATATTGAAAAGACTATGACCAACCAATAAACTTAGGAGTTATTTATTCAAACCAAAGACAAATGTTAAACTCTAGAAAAATTATATGTCTCAATTATTCAAACCTAACCCATTGTTACGTCATTTCTTCTTTGTTGCTTTAGACCATCAAAGAAAAGATAATTACTAAAAACTTCCTTTATACAAGATTGAAGGATTATGACATTGTAAACAAACTAAACATCCTAACATTAAAACATTTGCAAAATAGAGTAGAAGATCAAGCAACGATAGACTTGGTAAAAATCTTTGTACTCTTAGAAATTGTGTGCTTTATAAGCTATTGAGGAAAAAAGAGACTCAACTGTTTGAATTTCTTGCATATGGATGGTGCTCTTGTTGTGGCAAAATAAAACTGGTTGTTTGATTGACAATTTTATCAAAGATGTCCTTGATAAGTCTGTTCATAATCTTCATGGCCTTGATGTAAATATTGATATCAGGGTGCATTTGTTTTAGAATTTAAAACAAGTGGATTTTGTAGGTTTGGTTGTTCTTTTTATTTTTTGTTGTCGTCCTTATCTCTAGCTTTTTGGGGAACTTCTTTTAAGCATTGGACAACCTCTCCATCATAACAAAATACTTCTCAACCATACATTTTTTCTTTGCTTTACACTTCTTTACTTTTCATACCATCAATAACCGCTATAAAAATTATGAAACTAAATTACAAATAAAATTCAAATTTAAACTAAAATATAAATAAATTGCAAATAGAAAATTATATTTCTAATTTAAAAATTCAAGACTTAATAAAAACTTAAATTTAAAACTAAATTACAATTAATTAAAATGAAATTATAAACTATATTATAATTTAAAATTTAATATTAAACAAAGTTAGATTTAGTTATATGATGGTACAAGCCGAATCCATTGGACATCAACAATTTGTATGATTGTATGATGGTACAAGCCAAACCCTTTGTGTATCATGTAAATCAAAACAGGGCACACTATCATGGAGCCTTGGTATGCATCCTCCAGGTTATTGTAGATGACATACATTGCAACAAGCTTGAGACTTTTGAAAGATACTTTTGGAGTAGTCTAGTAATAAATAAATGCCAGTGCACTATCTTAAAAGAGAGACTTTCTGAAAGAATACAGCAGGAAGGATGCATAAGATTAATCTTATACTTCAATTCAGGTAATCAATGAAGATATGTATTTTCTAACATCGAAGGAATCATTTACAAACCTCAATCTGGACTACGAAACGTATCTCCTTAGCCTTATTCAAATAAGAGCGAAACAATTTAAAATTCTACAGTGTCAAAATACCGAAAACTTGGAAGTAGAGGTTGCATTTTAATATGTTCATAGATTTCGTTACAAAGCAACCAATAATAATTTAAGTAAATCGAAAGCGGATACACATGGGCTAAAAATAGAGACTCTGTGACAATTCATGGCGTAAAGATAAGAGATTGAGGGAATTCTCTACTTAGGCATTTAGTCAAATAGTCTGCAAACAAATTCAATTTCTTCTGAAAAGATTAATGATTGTGGGAATTAGTTAGACATTTTGTCAAACAGTTTGTATACAATCTCTGTTCATCATCGAAAAGATTATAATCGAAGATTAATGATTATAATGATTAAACTATATAGTCATGTTGTTAAACAATTCAAGCTACAGTTTCGAAATATCGAAAATTTGGAAGTAGAGGTTGCATTTTCATATGTTCATAGATTTCGTTACAAAGCAACCAATAATAATTCAAGTAAATCGAAAGCGGATACAAATGGGCTAAAAATAGAGACTCTATGACAATTCATGGCGTAAAGATAAGCGATTGAGGGAGTTCTATACTCAGGCATTTAGTCAAATAATCTGCAAGCAAATTCAATTTCTTCCAACAAGATTAATGATTGTGGGAATCAATTAAGTAGACATTTTGTCAAACAGTTTGTATGCACCCTCTGTATCATCGAAAAGTAATGACTATATAGACATGTTAAACAATTCAAATGCAACTAACATTCAAATGCAAAAGTGAAAGCAACTCTTTTATAATCCCAACTATTTTCCATTCATTATTGCAACTTTTATAGCTCAAGGATGGTGGAAATATTGGACAATCCATAACAAGGATTGTATTTTTATTGGACAAGACAATCTGGAAGGAGGCATGTTGTATTTGTAGAAACTACATCATTAACTATTGTTATTGTGTTGCTCTTGTGATGTAAAATTGTTTAGCTTTTACAATTGATGATGAAATGTGGGGTGCCAGGTACACTAAATATATCAATATGGAGGGGGAGAGAGGGGGAGAGGTAGTGGGAGGGACCTAAGAGTGAGAGAGGGAGTGGGGGAGAGACACTTGAGATGGAGAGAGAAACTTGAGAGGGAGATGAAGAGAGAGAGACTTGAGAGAGAGACCTGAGAGGGAGATGGAGAGTGTGAGTAAGAGAGAGAGAGTGAGAGTGACATGATATAAGAGAGAGAGAGAGTGGGGGAGACCTGAGAGAGAGAGGGGGGAGGGACACTTGAGAGGGAGAGAGAAATAGAGGGAGGTAGGGAGAGGGACTTGAGAGGGAGAGAGGGAGGGAGAGAGGAGAGAGAGTGGGAGAGAGAGAGAGATACCTAAGAGGGAGAGAGACTTCGAAGGGATGGAGAGAGAGAGGGAGAGAGGGAGGGAGAGAGGAGAGAGAGTGGGAGAGAGAGAGAGAGATACCTAAGAGGGAGAGAGACTTTGAAGGGATGGAGAGAGAGAGGGAGAGAGGGAGAGAGGGAGATGGAGATGGAGAGAGAGACCTGAGAGGGAGATAGAGAGTGAGAAAAAGACCTAAAATGAAGATGGTCACAGCCTAAATTTGCTAAGCCAAATGGATGATACATATCAGCAAAGATGTCACATGAAGCATTGGTAAATAAATAAATTTTGAGAGAAGCAATCATTGTAAAGAAAAATAACAAAAGAAAATACAAGATCAAGGGAACTTGCCGAGAGCGAAGAATTTATCATTCTATAAAGAGCAATACATCATGCTATGCTATAATATAAAGAGCCAAGAATTTATCATTCTACAACTATTATAAAGGGGTAGGAGCCATTTGGTTTGAGGTGCGTGCGATTTCCAGGTACTAGATGATTTAAGTTTTAACCCAAACTATTAAATAAATCAATTACCGTCCATGACAGGCGATCCAAATGCGTCATATAAAGTGCAAAAACAGTGACAAAGTGAACAAAATCTAATGGTAAATCCGAATTGATCTAAAATTTAACCCTTTTAAATCGTTAAAAACAACGAAAAATAGGCTTAATTTTGATCCATTTTAGAGCTCATAATAGATTATGATAATTTATCACATACCTCCAAACACAAAATTAGAATTGCAAAGTTTTCTTCATCGAGGATGATTAAAAAAATAATGAGGATGATGATTTAAAAATATTCTCAAGCCTGTTCATAGCATGCCTCAGAGGTAAATGGGTGCAACTTTTTTAGTGACTCTAATTAACATTTTAGTAATGGTCTATCAATTTGAAATATTTGTAGTTTTTATTCTTTGTTTTTTTTCTCAATATATTAAAATAATATCAGACAATTTTTTTTTTTTAAAATTAGTTTACATTTTTTTAAAGGTATTATAAATGTCTTACTGGCTGATTAAAAAATGTTAAAAATATAATTACGCTGAAAGCGTTATACGGTGAAAGCACATAAAATATATATATTTTTTTCTATTTTTCCAAAAAGATTTAAATTAAAAACTTCCCAATAAATAGTTTTTAAGATATGTATGCTTAAATAGTTTTTTATATATGTTATTAATTAATTAATATATATATATATATATATATATATATATATAGTAAAAATAGTTGTTTATATATATTATTAGTTTTTAATATATTTTATTAATTAATATTATAATAAACAATGTTAAGTATTGATAATTTTCAGCGTTCTTTATATATATTATTAATTAATATATGTATCCTAGTTATGCTGAAAGCGTTATTAAGTTGAAAGCGTTATACAGTGAAAGCAACAAAGGAATATTCGTAAACTTTTTGAAGCTTCATTGAAAATGACAGGCAAGTGGAAGTATGTGCTGCTAAGAATAACAAGCACATAAAATGATTTTTTTTTTCTATTTTTCGAAAAAGATTTAAATTAAAAGCTTCCCAATAAATAGTTTTTAATTTAAATACTTTTCAATTAAAATTACAAACTAAGATATGTATGCTTAAATAGTTTTTATATATATTATTAATTAATATATATAAATAGTAAAAATAGTTTTTTTATATATATTATTAGTTTTTCATATATTTTATTAATTAATATTATAATAAACAATGTTTTTGAAAAGGTAAGCAACATTTTTAGGGTGTCGTATCCTTCACAAAGGGCCCAAGGGGCCAAAGAAAAACACAGTTCAAACCAGAACTATGGGTACAACCAGAAACAACTGACAGACAGCTGTGAAACAAGAAATTAAACAACCTTAGACACAGAGGATTCAGAGCTGGCTCCACAAGCTCGAGACCGAGTAGCAGACACAAATTTCTTCTTCCGAAGAACAACTGACCAAGGAGGCTCAGAAGCAGGAACCAAGAGAACGGTGAGGGGATCGACTCCACCTCAGCCACCATAGGACCACCAAGCAGCGAGGGAGTCGGCAGCAAGGCAGTCGAGAACGAATCAACAAGCGGAACAGTAGAGGCTTCCAACAAAGGATGGACAGGGTTTGACAGAGTAGCGACAACAGGTGCAGGGTCAGGCACAATAGTGTCAGCAGAATGGTACAACGGTGGATCCAAAGAAGAGAGGTTCGAAAGAGGAGCAACAACCTCCGAAAAAGAACCCACCGTGAGGTGATCTAGAAGAGCATCTTTGCACCAAGTCGCAGTGCCCTTGCGGCAGGCTTGAGGGCAAGCAGAGGCCAAGTGACCCACTGAAAAGCATCTCCTACACCGAAAGGGGAGACCCTCGTAGTCTAAGAGCTGCTTCCATGGTTTGTACTCCACCAGCAAAACAACATCCCCATGGAGAGATTTGGAGATGTCCAGATCAACTAACATCCGAGCAATCGTGGTGTGCCCAAACTTCCTAGTAGTAGAATCCACCAATAAAAAACGACCAATGGTATTGCCAATGGCCTCAAAGCATGATTCCTCCCAGAACTGGAGAGGAAGGTTAGGCAGACGGACCCAAACGGGTCTGGTGTTCAACGACTTCGTAAGGGAGTTGAAAGATCGAGACCAAGGTTTGATGGACAAAGAATGAATACCCCACATGGGTGATCCCACAATAGTGGTTTACAATTTTTGGCCAAACTGGACACTGCAATTATTATTTTTAACTAAATCTTCATATTTGGGCACCTATAGCGGCTAAATCATGAGGAATTTGAAGATGATGAAAACTAGAGTCTCATCACATTTTGTCTGTAGATTCTAAAAATATTTTTTTCAAAATTTTTGGAATCAGATTGCACTTTTTTTTCCATCTCCCATGAAAATTGGTTTTTTTCAGAAAACAACATTTTTAAAAAGTGACACTCACCGTATACAACATAAGTTTTTTTGTATAAAGGATAAAATTCTAATTTTTTCAAATTTAGATTTGTAAGTATGATATCTAGCACTTGCATTTGGTCTCATAGTTTTTTATTGAATATTTTTTCCTTAATCAAGTTTTGAAGTCAAACCAATTGCAATTCAGACATAGGCGGACTGTATACAACATAACTTTTTCTATATGTATCGAAATTCAATTTTTTTTTTTTAATGGATCAAGGACATCAATACCCAGCCTCAACGTATTTTAAAAAAAATTATTTTGATAATCTGCTATTTTTCCACATGTGCAAAACAAAGAGCTTGACTTTCGATGAAAAACCGTTTAATAAAATTAAAAAAACACATACATAATAAAACCAAAACATATTAAAATTTAATTCGTTGGATAACTCGTTCTTAGGACTACCATCTTCCAGTTGGGTTTGTGAAGTCTCCTCCATTTTCATCCTCAACCCGAGCTTCGAAGGGCAAAATTCTGCTAAAATTTGGTGGAAGAGAGGGAGAAGGGCAAAAAAGGGGGGTTCGCTCGAACGAACCCCCCTTCGCTCGAAAGGGTAAAGGGGGGTTCGCCCGAACCCCCCTTTTTTTTGAATTCCCCATAAGGGAATGTGGCATCACAGGGTTTGAGCGAACCCACCATGCAAAAGGGGGTTCGCTCGAACTAGGGGTTCGACTGAACCCCTCTTTTGGGTTCGTTCGAACTAGGGAAATATGAAATTTTCAATGCGTGGGAATTTTCTCAAATTTCCTTCCTCATAAAAATTGTACACCACTATTATGGGTTTACCCACATCCATCCTCTGTTCAGAACACAGCTTCGCTCATGAGGGGAGCCAAAGGTAGCAATAAAGAAGCCCCTAGCACTAGGGTGGAGCTTGATTTCACCAGCAATCAAAGGCTTCTAGGAAGCCTCCACCCAGTCATGGAGGTCCGGGAGGGATGGCCACAACCCATTGAATCTACAGACCACACCCGTTTTCATATGATACTCCTCATTTTCTACTATCTCAGGACCACATACCACCATTGGGGAGTCTCGGGCATAAGGAATAGACCTCAAGGGAGGCTGAGCATATACCCTAGCAGCATCAGAAAAAGATTTTGCCTTCCCCGCAAAAACCCCAACAACAGGAGGACGAGAGGCAGCACACCCACCAACAGGACCATTCATAGGCACTGAGGCAGGGGAAGGATGAGAGCCCCCAGTGGGAAGATTAGGGACAACACGCCCCTTTGCACAAAGCACAGAAGCGAGAACACCACTGCCGACAACACCAAGCCCAGAGGAGGCCAAAATCGACACAAAGCCTGTCAACAGGAGCACAGAAGGAACACCATCCCCAACGCCAGCAGAGAGAGAGTCCACAACCCAAGAACCCCCAGACGGGCGCACATGGTCCCCAACCAAGACCACCACCCCAGCCACAGTTGCATCGAGTCGTTGCAGAGAGCCGATTGCGAGAACTCTCCTGTTCCTCCCGCCGACGCACATTTTTGAATTTTAAAATCTTGTTAATTTAATAAACAATGTTAAGTATTGATAACTTTCAGCGTTCTTTATATATATTATTAATTAATATATGTATACTAGTTTTTAGATAATCAAATACTAATTTTTAGATAATCAAAATATGATGTAAATTTGACAATTTAATTTTGTTTATATAATAATAATTTATCAAAATATAATATTCTATATTAAATAATTCTATAAATCTATTATATTCAAGATAATATTAAATATTTATAAATATATAAGAATTAGGTATCATATTCTCACATTCTTCCTAAATAATTTATTTTTTATCCACCTAGTCCATCTTTCAATAAGGTCATAGATCAATTTAATTTGCTTGGCAGAAAGGGGATGGCGTTGGGGACCTCTTATTAGTTTTAGGATTCTTGGGTTCTACAAAATCTTTTCAAATCAATTTTAACATAAAGTAATAAGATAACAATATTATTTTTTAATTTTAAAGTTTATTATTTTAAATGTTTTTTTCAAGTTTTTAGAATTAAACAATTTAATTAAAGAATTAATTTAATTTTTTATGATAAAACATAGATTCAGTTTGACAATTTTTTTTAAAGAAATGGTCAACATACACTTTACAATTTTAAACTTATTACACCTACTTTTGTGTAAGCTTTTAAAACATATTCATATATGAAAACCGAACAAAAGCATTCTATAAATAAATGAACTATTAAAGAATCTCATGTTTCTCCAAGAAATATGAAGTGATTTTTTCATTTAGATATATTTAATAAATATTTTATGTTATGTATATTTTCGATTTATTATTTAGTTAAAAGTTATTTTATTTATTTAAAAATTAATTTAAGAAATATTTTTAAATGTTGTTTTTTCAATTCAATAATTTGTTGTAAGTTTAACAAATTTGAAAATAAATTTCTCTATATTTCATATGATCTATTGTAATATATGTATATTATATATATAATATTTATGATTTAAATATATTTACATAATGTCTATATATAATATATTTATATATAAATAAATATATATTATTTTTCTATAATCACTTATTACATTTACAAAAATCAATTATAAACTTTCATTAATGTATAAGTAGTGAAATGGTGTTACAAAAATTAAAGATTCTTTTTTTCATCCATTCTAAATTTAAAATGAAATATAAAATATTAGTGAGTGAAATTTTATTGTTCTTTTTTTCATAATTCATTTTATAAACCCTATTGTCAATGCGAAAGAAAATTTACACACATAAACCTAATTCTCATTAATTTTTTTATATAAAATTATACCTCACATTTCTCCCCCATTTTATATAATAACAACTATATTACACTTTTGCATTTTTTAATCTATTTCTTTCTATGCCCATAAATGAAAATAATGAATGAACAAAACATTTGTTTCATTAGATATTTTCACAACTTGCCTAGTAAAGTATTTTCTAGTTAACTATTTAAAAATCCTACTAGACATTTTATCCAATTAGTTCTTGAATCTTCCATAAACAACTATAACCAGCATGTAATCTCAATAGCATATGATTGCATACTCACATAAAGAAAATCATCTGATTATCACAGTGCAACTACAACCAGCATTAGTCAAAATCCATCATATCAATGATAACCAAGATGATCCAAAATTGATAGTCAATCTTAGGGTTCTTGGGCCTTTTAGATGCTATGATAGGGTCTTTTTTTACCCAAAATTCTCCAATATTGTAGCTACCTTTTGGACTTGGCAACCACCTCCCAACTTCAAAACCTTTTAGATTTGGCCTCATGTGTCTAATTTGAAAAAATGGAAGGAGAATTAACTTTCTTGAACACCTTGAATGAGCAATGGTGAAAACATATTTACACCAATGTAATATCTAAAATGAACATGCAATACAAAGCCACAAAGAGGAATCTTGCAAAATCTAGTATCTATATCAAGTTATTCTGATTCTCTAGGTCATTATATGACGCAAGAAAAGATAATACTCAAAATTTTAAGATCCACCAAGATTTGCAACCTAAAAAAACTCATACATAAATTACTCTCAAATTTTAGAAGGGGATTTGTAGATTTGAAGCTTTGATACCATGTTAGAGTCACTCAAGGACTCAAGTTCCCAAGATCACCTTCAAAACCAAAAGATGCCTTCCACAAGAGAACAAGAGAAAACTATTTCCTGATTATGTGCACAATGGATTATGATTAAAACCCTTATGATTAAATGTAAATAAAATTCCTTGCTTATATAGGCAAGGTGAGAGATAAAATAAGACAAGATTGTGAAAAGGGTTTTAATCCTATGGAATGAGACAACTAGTGATAAGATACGATCACATGACTACTTAAAGACCTCTAGAAATATTCCTAAATCCCTAAGTAAACTTAACATGCAAACATGTGTGATATGGTTAGGTAAAATACCTTGTTCACACCAACAAGTACCACTACCTCACATAAGACAAGAAGGTTAATGGTGCTGCCACAATAGTGGTTTACACTTTTTGGGATATCCTGATTTTTGCTGAAATCACATATTTTTAAAAAATATAATGATTTAAGCCTTCAAAAGTTCCATTTAAAGGATTCCAATTGAAGATGGTTTGATCAAACCACATTAGACCAAGCCCCCTTGGATAGAACCTTGCTAGTTTTAAACCATACCTATAACAGAGTCTCCTTTACACCTATCAAAATGCTGATAAAAAACCACTTTTGATTTACCTTTTAGGGGATCAAATGAATTCATTTAAAATTTATTTTTTGTAAGTATATAGTCCTTATTATAAGCTTCCAAAAAAGTATTATTTTAATTAAATTAAATTTGATTATTAAATTTATTTTTTATTTCTTGTGAATGTAGGTTTTTCACTAAAAATCAAGTTCTCTGTTCTGCACATGTGAAAAAATAGTAGATTATCAAAATAAATTTTTGAAAAATATGTTAAGGCTGGGTATTGATGTCCTTGATCCATTAAAAAAAATAATTTTGATACATAAATAAAAAGTTATGTTGTATACAGTCCGCCTATGTCTGAATTGTAATTGGTTTGACTTCGAAACTTGATTAAGGAATTTTTTTTAATAAAATACTATGAAACCAAATGAACTGGTTAGATATTGTAGTTACAAATCTAAATTAAAAAAAAAAAGAATTTTATCCTTCATACAAAAAAAGTTATGTTGTATACGGTGAGCATCACTCTTTAAAAATGTTGTTTACTGATAAAAACTAGTTTTCGAAAGAGATGAAAAAAAGTGCAATTTGATTCCAAAATTTTTGAAAAAAATATATTTAGAATATATAGACAAAACTTCACAAATCAATAGTTTGCATCATCTTCAAATTCCTCACAGTTTAGCCACTATAGGAGCCCGAAAGTGAAGATTTAGTTAAAAAAATTTAGCTCAGTGTCTAGTTTTCCCAAAAATTGTAAACCAGTATTGTGGGATCACCATTAACTATAGATATTCAAACCATTGAGAACCCCTACCACATGGTACAAAAAAACTGTATGCCAATAAAATGGAAAAAAAGACTTATCTCAAAGATCTCCTAGCTCTAGTGGTACAAGGTAATTATAACATAAAATACCTATAGAGCATTAGAGATTATGGTGATTTTGTTCTTATAGTGAGATGAGAAATATCAAATCTTGGCCAAATTTATTAAGGGGAACAATGCCTCAAAATATTGGGACCCAATTATAGGTAACATGATTTTAACTATCCTAAACTATAGGAAAAAATCATATTTCATTCTTCCAAATGGAACCCATGAGATAAATATATCATAAAAATCATATTCTATCATTTCAAATGAAATGACACAAGATAAAAATCCCATAAAATTACATTATATCGTTTTAACTAGAATTGATGAGATACAAATATCATACATACTATCCTTTTAGACAAAACCATACTCTCATGAGTAGAATCATGGGACAAAATAAGTCATATACAAACATAAACAACCGTGACATTACATAATAAACCATGACATAAAATATGTCACACCATCATAAATCAAACTTGAAACAAAATATATCACATCAACATAAATCAACTATGACATAAAAGATGTCATATATCCACATAAATCAAGCTTGGCAAAAATGATGTCAATTGAGCTAAGACCATTCATATAGTCAAAATAGTCATATTCTAGAAACCTCTAAGAGGTAAGGAAGAGTTCATATTCAAGACAGTATAATGTCATATTATATTATTCTTAGACATAATTAAAATCTATAATATAATCAATCATGAGATGAAGGGTAAACAATCTATTGAGAGGGGGGTGATTCAATAGATCAAATCTATTAAAACTCTTTAATTCAACATGTATATCCAAACATGAAACATGAATCAAAACAAATACAATCAATCAAGTAATAAAAAAGTACACATTCACACAATGAACACCATATATAGTGGAAACCTAGAATGGGGAAAACCACGGTGAGAAGAGCTTCTTGGAGCTATTGTCCAAATCTAGCATCACAAAATAATGAAAAAGTTACAATCATGAAGTAGGCACCAACTTATCAGAGACACTAATCCCTTGCCGTGTTTGTAGGCACCAACCTACTAGAGACAACAATTCCCAATACAAAGATTTGAGCACCAAATCACTAAGTAGAACACCAGTCCTACCGGATTACAAAGATAAAGCTTGTGCAACTTCAATACTATTTTACACAAGATTCGATCTTGTTTCAGACACTCTCCTACACTCATTATGATCTTTTGATGATGGTGCACACAATGATTGAGATGTAACTCACATTGAATAACACTTGCTCATGCAACTGCTCTCACATTCACACACTAACATCACATTCAAACATTTATCATGTGAATTGAGATCTAAATTATATAAAATACATTACACTAAAAATATTTCATGTCGGTTGAGGATCCACAATTAATTAGGATGACATAGGATGGACCTAAATTCAATTTACATGAAACGTGTAATAGGTAGGTCCTAAATTAAACTTGTTTATGCCAAAATAACATAATGTCATGTACTTCCATATGGTGCTTAGCTCGGACCTATTTTAATTTCCCACGCTATCTCTGGATATTGCATGCTAAGTTAGCTATTTTTGCACAATTTTGAAACACCAACTAGTTAACTGATAAGCATAGTGAACCTTCCGTCACTTCAAAAATTTTACATGATAAAAATATCTTCTAGAAACTCTAGAATATGATAGAACATGTGTATAAATACTCTCCATTCAACCATAGAGCCAAACTCACCTTTAAGAAGAAATATATTGAAACATTAACTAGTGTATTGCTAGATAAATCTCTCTACCCTGAGTAACTGACCTCAAACATTCCAAATCAGACTTCTAGATTACCCCTATCAATATGAATAGATGCAAGCATTGTAATACCAGTCTTCTTCATTGTACTCAAAATACACTGATAATGATAATTCAAGTGTGATTACATTCACTGTTCAGCTAGCATTACTCCTTAGACACCAATGAACACATATTTCCATCAAGGACATTACTCCTTTGACATCAATGCCAATTTTTGTTAAACAATCTCCCCCTTTGTTGTTGATGGAAAATAAAAAAATGCTGGCCACACAAGAATAAAAATCTAATGTGCCGGGATCAGGGAACCACTTCACATTGATCTCCACTTTCTCCCCTTATATGATTTAGCATTTTGAGTGCTATTTATCCCCCTTTGACACCTATGGAAAAGGTCAAATTATTTCTACACAATCTAGAAACTTGTTTCCCAGATAGACTCCCCCTGAGTCCATACCACACTACTTCTGAAAAAGCTTCACAAGACCACCAGGCCTGCTTGTGGTAGGGAGACAACACTCCCCCTCAACTTGTGCTTCCTCTTGATTCAAGAGGAGGGATCAACAACTCCCAAATTATTTTGGAGATACTCAAAAGTATCCTTAGGAAGTGGTTTTATGAAAATGTCAGCTACTTGCTCCTTGGTTTCAACATACTCCAACTTTACCTCCTTTTCTGCAACCTTCTCCCTTAGAAAATGATACTTGATTGCATTATGCTTTGTCCTTGAGTGCATTACTAGATTCTTTGAAATTTTTATAGCACTGGTATTATCACACAAAATGGAAATGTGTTTGTAGACATCTAAATTTGACCACTTATATTTGGTCAAATTTACCCTTTTCGTCTAAATATCCTTTTATCCATTTTAGTTAAATAATGTCACTATTATCTAATTAATACCCCTAAAGTCTTCTAAATCCCTAAGGTATTTAGTTAAATAATTAATACCTTACCCCTTTATCCCTTTCTTCCAAAGAATTAAATAAATAACCCACTTATTTAATTCCCTTTATGTCCCATCCACACTTAATCCTAATTCATCTCCTAATCCCATCATTAGGGATGTGCACATTCCTAATCCATGATTATGATGTGTCACATCCTCCAACTTTTGCAAGTTGGCTCCTAATCATTATTAGTCACCTAACCCTCTTCTAATCCTTCATCAATTAGTCTAATCAACCCCCTTTAGTCAACTCTCCCACATCCCAATGAAAATTTTAATTCCATTTTATTCTTCCAACACCCTTCATGAAATTTTTAATTCCATTTACCATCCCCAGTCCTTTCCAATGAAATTTTAAATTCCATTTATTCACCCAAGGTTTCCCAAGGAATATTTTATTCCTTTTGTCTTCCCTATGGACATTAAAAAGGAATTTTTATTTCCTTTTGGTCAACCTTTAATCTCCACCCTTGATCTCTTGTCCTTGGCCAAGAATGAATCTTGACCATTCATTCATCTCTCCTTGGCTAAATGGCTAACACTTAGCCATTTCACAACCCTAACCAAAAAAACAACACATTCAACCCTTCTCAAGCATTCAATCTCATTCATCTCCAACCATCATCTTACACTAAATCCACCTTCTTCTTGCATCCAAATCAATCATTTACAAGCCATTATGTTGTCGAAATCGATCTAGGAGCACACAAATCAAATGATCTACAAGGCCAATCAACCGATCAACTTGGACAAGGTACAAAACTCCTTTACTCTTTCATTTTTTTCAAGTTCAACTTAGACCAATCTTGAGGTGTTGTGTTTCCTTTGTCTTGCATTTTGTTTTCGTTTTTCACTTTAGGCTAAGGGATTTTCACTGCACACATTTCTGGCACACCCGGTGGGACCCATGTCATGGGTCTTTTCTTTCATGTTCTCTGTTGTTTGACTCTTGCAAGTTTAGACTTCAGTTATAGAGGCGAAACTACCTTGACAGGCGAACTTGCCCCTTACAGGGGTGAATTTACCAAGAGGGGCAAATTTTCCTGTTCCAAACAGGTGAGGTTGCAACCAAGTGAGGTTGCAAACAAGCGAGGTTGCAAACAAGCAAGGTTACAAATAGGCGAGGTTGCAAACACAAGCGAGGTTGCAAACAGAGGCGAGGTTGCAAATAGAGGCTAGGTTGCAAACAGGGGTGAATTTGCACATCTAGAAGGGTGAATTTGCCTCACATAGAGATGAACCTGAGGTGAATCTAAAACCCTAATATTTCATTTTCAACATCATTTCGCTTCCATTTTCAAGTGCTAATATGATAACTCGAGTATTTGTGAGTGTCCTTGCTTCCACCTAACAATTTGTGCAGCTGTTTCTCGTTCGTCTAAGATCAATGGTCCAAAACTACTAACGCATCTTCTACAGAACAATCGATCCAAGACCCTTAGTCTATTTGTGATTTTTCACACTCATCTAGGCACACTTAGATTTATTTAAAGGGTCAATTAACTTGTTTTCTATGTTTGTGAGTAGGCTGTTGACATATCCACTCCCCTTGCACCTTTAGGCGATCCTGGGTGGTGAGAAATCGTAGCTTGCTCTAGTCCAGTTGAGTCCACCTAGGAGGTGCTAGTGCGTCTAAGCTCTCCCTTTGCGCTACGTGCGAGCCTATGGACCAACCAAGATGTCTAGTGTTTTCTTCCTTTAGCGAGACCCTCCTGGGATTTCATCACCCGAGGGACGTTTCCAACCACATGTTACTAACAGGGTACATAAAGGGGGGAGAGTGAAAGCTGTACCTCAATCGAGTCACGTCATGTTTGGTAGAGTGTCGAAGCTAGGGTGATACCTAGATAAGATGTGAAGAGTTGGTTTGAGTTTCTAGTACCTCACTGGGGCTCTCGACTCACGTTTGTGATGAGCTAGTGTTAATGGTTGTGCCCCATGTACCATGTGTATATTGGGGACTCACGAGATAGCCTTGTTTAGCCTAGATAGAGACCTGTGTTTTAGTCGTGGCTTGGTGTAGTGTAGGGATTGCATACAACACCCCAAAGTTACTCACCACGTATTCCCTTGGGTTGAGATAGAAATCCTCATGGTGGAATACGATAGTCCTTGAGTGAGAGTGTGAAGGTGAGCCCATGGCATTCATTGACGACCTTGTGCCATTGGAACACTAGCTATCCGCCTTCGCAAGAAAGGGTGCTCCAGAGAACCACCCCGATATCACGAAGTATTAATCTTGGGTTGTCCACTCAAGGTGGTGGGCCTACATCGAGTTTGTAAACCCTTATCACTAATTCTAGGATCATGCTGTCTGGCATGTCTTCTTTGTGAGACACCAGTTCTTTTCTTTTCAGTTGAGTTAGTCCAACCTTCTATCTACTATTTTCTGTGCTTGTCATCCTTTTCCACAATCCTACCTTACCTTCAGAGGTGATCTTGCTTCTCGGTCCAGTCCAGGTCATCCGGTTAGGCAAATTTGCCTTTGTCAGAGGCGAGTTTGCTTATGGGTTCCTCTCTTAGGCGACCCCATTTTCGCCTGTTCTTTCGAATAGGAGAATCTGTCCATCCCTTAGGAGAGTCTGTTAATCATCAAATTTGTCCATCCCCATAGAACAGATGAACTTGCTATCCTATTGGGCGAATTTGCTTCTCAGAGGGGTGATTTTGCTTCCGCGTTCCAGTACTGTTCGACATCCCCCTTAGCAAATTCGCCTGTTCCTTGTACATGGGAAATTTTTCCACCTTCTTGAGTGAATTTTCTTAGTACAGGGGTGAACTTTCTTAGTATAGGGGCGAATTTGCCTCCTATTCAGGTTTTTTTAGTCCGTTCGAGACCCCATTTGGGTCTGTTTTGGTGTTCGTTTGGCCGTTTTTTATCCCGTTCTCCGTCTGAGTCCTCGTTCGGATCCCTTTAGGTGAATCCATTTGTTCGTTGGTGGTCCTATCCTCCATTCGAGTCTACATTTGGATCCGTTTAGGTGAATCTGTTCTCTCCATTTTCCATCCCGTTCTCCGTTCGAGGCCCCATTTGGGTCCGTTTTGGTATCCATTTATCTATTTCCTTGCTTCTTGTGTGAGTTTTATTGCATCTTGGGTGAGTTTTCTTCCGTCTTGGGTGATTTTTCAGCCTCTTGGGTGAATTTTCTTCACCAGATAGGTGAATTTTCCATTTGGGGAGAATTTGCCTGTTTCTTGTCCGTTTTGGTGTCCGTTTGACCATTTTCTATCCCGTTCTCCGTCTGAGTCTCCGTTCGGATCCATTTAGGAAAATTTGGTTGTCCATTGGTGGTCCTATCCTCCATCCGAGTCTCCATCCAGATCCATTTAGGCGAATCTTTTCTTTCCGTTTTCTATCTCGTTCTCCATTCAGGGCCCCATTCGGGTCCGTTTAGGTGTCTGTCTATCCATTTTCCATCATGTTCTTCATCTGAGTCCCAATTTGAATCCATTTAGGCTAATTTTTCATCCCATTAGAAAATCCTAAAGGTTATACCTATTTTTTCTTTAGTCACACTTGCCCGTTCTTCAGTCACATTTGTTCGTACTTCATTGTTTTTAGCTTCTTGGGCAAGCTTGCAAGCTTCTTGGGTGAGTTTTCACCTTCTTGGGATAGTTTTCAACCTTCACAGGTGACCTCTCAACCCTCATAGGTGAGCTTGCACCTTCTTGGGTGAAATTTCTTTGCCAGATAGGCGAATTTGCCATTTTGGGTGAATTTTGCTTGTTTCTGGTGTCACCTAGTACAAGAGCGACCTTGCAAACTACATAGGTGACCTTGCAAACTTCTTGGGTGAAATACCAACCTTCATAGGCAACCTTTCAACCTTAATAGGTGAGTTTTCAGCTTCTTGGGCTAAGTTTCTTTGCCAGATAGGCGAATTTTCCATTTTGGGTGAATTTTGCCTATTTTTGGTGTCATCTAGTACAAGGGTGACCTTGCAACCTTCATAGGCGACCTTGTAAACTACATAGGTGACCTTGTAACCTTCAAAGTTGACCTTTATTCCCATAAAAATTCTAGAACATGAATCCTTTTGGCCACTAAAAGCTTGTCGTTCTCCGAGTTGTTTACCATAATCAAAAGATTTTTATCATCATTCCTCTTCCCGTAATCATCATTTAATCATCTAGGATAATCTTATAGCATCCTTGGATCCCATATCCATCATCGTTTCATCAATTCGAATCCCTTAGACTTCATTTCTAAGGTTGTTATCCAAGTTGGCTTAGGTGTCTGATCCCGATCATTATCACTTGCACCTACTCAAGGTTGTCATCCATCCTGAGTCAATTGATCATCATTATTACCCAATTAATCTACTTCCATCTTGAGGTAAATTCGGTGTTGTAACCATCCCATTTGCAACCAATCCTATTGTCAACACCTTATGCCATCTAAGTCAAATCTATGAACCGGGTTTAGAATCCATTCCCATCTTCCTATTTGATCAATCATCCAATATTATCTCATCAACCCTATCACATCCTATCACATATTCTAATCATCCAAATTTGAGCTTTAATCCCATCATCCAAATCTGAGCTTCAATCCAATCTGAATCTGAGCTTTTAACCAATCCTAATTTGAGCTTAACTGGAATCCCAATCTGGGATTTTAGTCCCTCCACGCCCAAGATCTACTGATATCGAAACAAATCTTAAGATTGCTTCTTCCATCTTCTTCCAATCCATCCTATTCATCTTTTCACCACCTATCCTTACCTTCTAATCACCTATTCCTATCTTTTCCATCCGTATTCGTTCCATCTAACATCATGAATCCTTATCCTTCATTAGTGCAACCAAGAATAGTAGTCAAGGGAATACCAACTACGTTGATGACGATAACGAAAGTATTGTTGATCAAGATGAATATAATATAGATCCCCTTGATGTTGTCATTTCTAGCAAGCTTCTCCTTACAGCCTCCCAAAATCCAACCACTCCTATGAGCTATCTCCCCATGCCTTTATCCATGTCTAATAAAAATCCTTATGCTACCCTTGACATGGGATATCTAGTACCCTCACCATCCACATATTCATCATGTCCTCCCGCTAGGTCTCTCTCCTATCCAACATCCACATCCTCCTATATTAATCCACCATCCCCATACTCCTATCCTTATCATCATCAACCATCACAATATCTCTACCTTAATCCCACATCCACATCTTCCCATCCTAATCCAACGTCCACATCCTCCTACACAAATCCACCACACATGTCCTCTTATCCTAATCCATAATCTCAATCTTCCCATCCTAATTCAACCTCCACACCCTCCTATCTTAATCCACCATTCCAATATTCCTACTATAATCCACCATCCCAATCTTCCCAACCTAATCTAGCATCTACATCCTCCTATCCTAGTTCATCATCCACATCCTCTTGTATCACTCCCCCCTCCATTCCATTATATTTTAATCCTCCTTCCAATTCACCCTACCTCAATCCTCCATCCAATCTTGATCCACTCGCCAAGCTTAATCCTCCACCTACTCCTAGTCCTCCATCCAATTCCATCCACTTATCTAATCCTAATACACCAATCCCTAATCCTAGTGATCCACCCATCCATAATCCTCCATCCATTCCCATCACCCCACTTGAACCTACAATTCCCAAAGATCTCCTTCCAAATGTCATCCAAGGACTCATGCTAGAAGATGCACCCCCAAATCCACATCTTGATGTTTTGGAACCATGCCCTCCCACTCTATCATGTATGATCACTAGTGATGAGGCCCTTCTCCATCTCATACATATCACCCCTATCACCACTCCTAACCCCATCCAAATTGTTGAAACCATCAAGCCCAATGAATCCATTGAATCCCCATCTTCTACTCCTAGATCCATCCAATCCATTGGAGACATCCAAATCCAATCCACTCCTAGTCCTAGTATTACCGAACTTCAATCCCATGACCTTCATGAATCCTCCATCCTCCTATCTTCCCCGCTTGAGGAGTCCCTCCAACACTCCTCCCTCATCATGCCTCCCACACAAGATGATTCATGCCAAGAGCTTGATCCAAAGCATACAAGCATATCCCCTCCTCCAAAACAAGATCTTGCCATCCTATCTATCCTATCTAAAGATCACACTAGCTCATTCGCTCCATCCCATGATCCTCTTTGCACTCAAGATCCAATCACTCCATCTCATGAGCCCTTATCACCCGCTACCACAAATCTAGATCCTATTATATCACCTAATCCCTCTCTTGATCCCTTATCACTCATACATCCTGATCAGGACGCTACCACCCCATCATCTCGATCTCATGATCCTTCATTGCCACTTAGCTCTGCCACTCCGACACCACTCTTATATCACCTTGGTAACATTACACTCATCCATGGTGGTTTTCTAGCAAAAGAAAAGAAAAGTATATGCACCACTCATCCTCCTCTACCTACTAATGGACTCACATCATGCTTCCAAAAGAATAAGCATCCTACCATAGATCGAATGCTCAAGAACATGAACTATCAAGGAAAAGGTTTAGGCCTTCACGAGTAAGGTATTTTAGAGCCCATCCAGGTCAAAGAACATCCAGGTGCACAAGGTATTGGATATATCTCCCAAGAATCACAATCCAAAAATGTTGGTACAACCTCCATACATCCTAAGAGAGCCTCTTCCAAAGGAATGAGAGACACTTCCCATCGCTCCACCAAACCATTCATCGCCATCCGCCCTCCTCCATCATGTTACCTCAAGACAACCATCCATCTTCCTCCTTCATCCTCAAAATCCATTTTGGGCCCTTATATCCCTTCATTCACCATCGCTCATCCTCCATCTACTGCATCTATTTTGGGTCCTTATGTCCCTCTAGTCATCCTCACATGTCCCCCATATACAAAGTCCCTTTTGGGCCCTTATATCCCGACATCACCTCCTCCATCTCATCCTATTTATCCTTACATCCATTCATCACCTATCCCTAACACACCTCATAAAAATCCTAAATTCATAATCCCTAATCAGGACTAGCAAAGGCACCCCTCCATGCATGCTATCTCACATCCTCCATCCACACATCATCATCAAAAGCCTACCTCTATCACTCCAACTATGTCTTCTCCACATCATCCATCGCCTCATACCCATCCCATTGCTATTAAAAACACTTTGGATGCCAAAGAAAAAATGCATAAATCCAAACATCCAAATAAATCTAAAGCTCCTCATGTCCCCTTAAAAAGACATGTTGACGAAAAGAAAAATCAAATCCGAAAGCCAAATCAAACTCATAGGCCACAAAGGACCACCACAACAAAAATCAAAACCATGTGGATCCCAAAGAAAAAATCTGCAATGCCTTCAAATAAAAAATCCATAACGACATCCAAAGTTGCTAATCCAATGAAAAATCATTCACATCCTCCATCTCCTAAATCTATTTTGGGTCCCTATGTCCCAAAATTCACTATCCCAACTCCTCCATTATCCACACAATCTCCATCCATTCATCCCACTATCCTTTCACATCCACCACCACATGTGCCAATGTTGGTCCTGAACACATTCCCCCATCACACATCCACTCCATCATTCCATCCCTACACTTTCCAACATCCCATTCACTATCCCCATATCTCCCCTAATCCATCCACTCTAATAAGGTTGTACCAAAATCCGAACAATCGCTTCAAACATGGGCTCTTATTACCTCGTATGGAACTTGATGCTTGAGTCCTTCATCCATATCCTTATCAAATATCTTCTAAATCCACATATCCACATCCCTATATTTTTCCATTTCCATCAACATCTCTGTCCAAAAAGTAAAAAAAAATTCAAAAAAGTAAAAAATCCAAAACAAAATAGTAAAGAGAAATAATTCGTCCAATGGTGAAAACTTGGAAAAAAAGCGCCTTGGATAAGTACCATGATGAAAACTTGGAAAACAAGCATCATGTGTAGATCCCCCTTCCTTCATCTCCTACATCTCTTACATCTCCTACATCCACCTATCTTGCACACTTGGGGGAAACTTCATGTTACGCATCCCCTTCATACATCTCCTACATCCACCTATCTTCCACACTTGGGGACAACTTCATGTTACACATCCCCTTCCTCCATCTCCTACATCCACCTATCTTCCACATCCTACCCATCATATCCCATTTCTATCTAGTCCCTTCATCTTCTTTGTGATCTTGATCAAGATATGGGCACATATATATACATGCTTTGGACATCTCTTGACATACATTCCCCTCATCCATGTGCCGCTATATCCCTTATCCCCCCATTCACCTTCCTTATCCATGCATCCTATCCACATCCATTTATCTTCCATTATCCACCCATCCTACTATGATTCATCTCCATTCCTTATTTACCCCTCCTACTATCTACCATCCCTCTTGCCTCATTATGTATGACATATCTAGAGTGGGACATCTCCTTCTTTGTGACATAGTCCTTGGAGACATCATCCACACATCCCTCCAAGTAATCCCTTCCATCTTCCAAATCCTTATCTCCCTATCCACCCATCCACTAGTCCTTTTCCATCTTTTCATCCTTATCTCCCCATCCATTTATCCATCCATTAATCCATTCCATCTTTCTAAATCCTTATCCCTCTATCCATCCATCCTCTCATATTTCTATCTCCCCATCTTTATCAATCCATCCATTTACCTCTATTTTTCCTTCCATCTCATAATCCCTTGTCATTAGTATCTAGCTATAGGCTACACCCATGCAATCCAATGCCATTCATCTCACTATCATCACTTCCATCTATTGCTCACATCTCTCTCATCTCCTATCACTCTTCATCACTCATCTATCCATCGTATCATCCTCCCCATTCATCTTTTGATGATTTGGATAACTATCCCATCCTTGAGCTTCACATTAACCCACATATTATGCATATCCATCATCCTATCCACTGAGTCTATCTTGTATCGTTATATTGGTTCCATTATTGTATTTGTTTATCATCATCATCTCATCATCCCTTGTCCATTGTCTGTCTTTGGCCTTGTGTTGAACTACGTTGCCCCTGTGATTTTACGAAGGCAAGGTCGATCATTTGATCCACCCCCAGGGCATTTGTCTGTCCAGTCTTTTTCGCCCATCATGGTCTCCATCGTCCTCTTTCCACTTTTATCCATGGTATTTTATCGAACTACGAGGGCTCTGCGCTTTCACGTAGGCAAGGATGATCTTTGATCAACCCACAAGCCCCTAGGTATTTAGGGCATGTCAGTCTTGTATCTCCTAGGTCTTTAGGGCATGTCAGTCTTGTATCCCCTAGGTCTTTAGGGTGTTTCAGTCTTGTGTCTTGTCATCTTGTCATCTTATCAAGTACGTCCCTATCCTAGCTGGTAATTACAAGCAAAGGTCATCAGTATCATGAGGTTCAATCAATTTTAGATATCCTGCGTCGTGTCGATCATCAAGTCTATCCTCCATCTTTGGTCTCAACAGGATACATCCTTCCTAACATACCACATCAATCCCATCTACCCTTTTGATCCTATGACAAAGGATGTTTGAAATTTCATTGTGATCTTTTGATGCTTTTGAAATTTTGTTTATCATTTGAGCTTCCTATTCTACCTCATTGAGGTCACCACGATCCATCATATCATGTTGTGCTTTGGTTGGTGAATATAGGGGCATATCTTGATCTTTTGTCTATTTTTGTCTTCTTGGTTGTCCCGCATAGTACCCACCAAGATCCTTTTTGGTCTTGTGTTACGTTGGGACATCCTTTGTGTTTGTGGTTATCTCAACATCAGGCCCAACCAAAGCCCCTGTGACTTTGAGATGTTGGACTAACCTTTTGTTTGTTATGTCTGTCCTATGCATGTGATACGAAGTCACCTTAGTTCCTTGTACCCTGGTGCACAGTATCTCATGCTATATCAAATTAAGCACTCATTACATGGTAGCATAACACATCACAATTAGCTTGCTTGATTTGGTTACTATCCATTCATCTATCCAAACCCCCCATCCATTCATCCTACATCTTTCTAATCCATTCATTCTTCATCACTTTCCCTCATCTATCCATCCTATCTGCTTTCATAATCTCTTCAATCTGTTTAGGATAATAGAGATTTGTTATTATAAGAATCTTTTAATCTCTTCATCCTTGTCATTTCATCATCTTTCCAATATGCTTAGGATAATAGAGATTTGTTATTCTAAGCCTCTCTTCTTCCATTATTTTCATTCATTTCAACAATATCACATCTCAATCCAATCCTAATCCATTCAATCTAGCACAAATCATCTGATCACATCGTTGGTCTTATTCCTAGTCTTGTTACAAGCCCTGATCCAATCATCATCATCATCATCCTCATCGTCATCATCGGGATGTATCCTTCCCTATCCGTTTGTGTTGTTCAAGGATGTATCCTTCCCTCATCAAAAACACTTTCATCATCACCATCAGGATGTATCCTTCCCTATCCTTTTGTTTTGTTTTGGGATGTATCCTTCCCTCGTCAACAACACTCTCATCAATTCATCCTAGATGTATCCTTTTGTGTTGTTTTGGGATGTATCCTTCCCTCATCAACAACACTCTCATCATAGTCATCATTAGGATGTATCCTTCCCTATCCTTGTGTTGTTTTGGGATATATCATGCCCTTATCAACAACACTCCATCCATCATCAGTCCATCTTGTCTTGTAGCTTGACTGGGACAACATCATATTTTTCCTTGAATCCATTTGTGATTTCTTTCTTCTCATCTTCTCCTCCAAATCTCCTATCGCTCTCTATCCTCTCTCATCCATCACTTTGTCTCATCTTCCCCATCTACTCTTTCATCATCTTATCCATTTTGAGAGCACACCCTTGTTCTCTTGAACCCGCATGTCCTCTTGAGGAGGCATCCTCAATCCCTAATCTTCATCTTCGCTCCCATCATCTCTCCTCCCAGTCACTCCTTTGGATGACTGAGACATCTTTCCCAATCTAACCATCTTATTCTTGGTGCTATCTTTAAATTTTCTTTGAAATGATGCTATTTTGTAACACAATCTCAAAGAGGGGAAAAATGTAGACATCTAAATTTGACCACTTATATTTGGTCAAATTTACCCTTTTCGTCTAAATATCCTTTTATCTACACTAGTTAAATAATGTCACTATTATCTAATTAATACCCCTAAAGTCTTCTAAATCCCTAAGGTATTTAGTTAAATAATTAATACCTTACCCCTTTATCCCTTTCTTCCAAATAATTAAATAAATAACCCACTTATTTAATTCCCTTTATGTCCCATCCACACTTAATCCTAATTCATCTCCTAATCCCATCATTAGGGATGTGCACATTCCTAATCCATGATTAGGATGTGTCACATCCTCCAAATTTTTCAAGTTGGCTCCTAATCATTATTAGTCACCTAACCCTCTTCTAATCCTTCATCAACTAGTCTAATCAACCCCCTTTAGTCAACTCTCCCACATCCCAATAGAATTTTTAATTCCATTTTATTCTTCCAACACCCTTTATGGAGTTTTTAATTCCATTTACCATCCCCATGTCCTTTCCAATGGAATTTTAAATTCCATTTATTCACCCAAGGTTTCCCAAGGAATATTTTATTCCTTTTGTCTTCCCCGTGCACATTAAAAAGGAATTTTTAATTCCTTTTGGTCAACCTTTGATCTCCACCCTTGATCTCTTGTCCTTGTCCAAGAATGAATCTTGACCATTCATTCATCTCTCCTTGGCTAAATAGATAACACTTAGCCATTTCACAACCATAACCTAAAAAACAACACATTCAACCCTTCTCAAGCATTCAACTTCATTCATCTCCAGCCATCATCTTGCACTCAATCCACCATCTTCTTGCATCCAAATCAAACATTTACAAGCCGTTATGCTGCCAAAATCAATCTAGGAGCAGACAAATCAAATGATCTACAAGGCCAGTCAACCAATCAACTTGGACAGGGTATAACACTCCTTTTCTCTTTGATTTTGTTCAAGTTCAACTTAGGCCAATCTTGAGGTGTTGTTGTGTTTCCTTTGTCTTGCATTTCATTTTCTCTTTGCGCTTTAGGCTAGGGGATTTTCATTGCACACAGTGTTCATCAAATTCTATCTTAATTTTCTTCCAGCTCTGCTTCATCTATAATACCTGACTGCACAACATGTAACTGCTACAATGTACTCTACTTCTGCGATATATAGGGATATTGAATCCTCTTTCTTGCTTAACTAGGATACACGAATATCACCAAGAAAGAAAGGTCCACCACTTGTATTCTTTCGGTCATCTATGCTTCTTGCCCAATTTGCATCTACATATGCAATCATAGTGAAATTTTCAATCTTAGAATACCACAAACCAAAATCCATTGTAGCCTTTAGATATTTGAATATCCTTTTTACCAATTTGACATGAGTTTCCTTAGGCACTTCTTGAAATATAGCTACCATCCCAACTACTTGCATTATATTTGATCTAGATGCAGTCACATACAACAAAATTCCTATCATGAACCTGTACAAAGTCTGATCTTTCAGAGTAGATTCATCATCCTTACTCAATTTACACTTGGTAACCATGGGTGTACTCACTAGTTTGCATTCTTCTATTTTAAACTTTCCTAACATTTATTTTATTACTTTTTTTGAGAGATAAATATGCCTTTGTTTGATTGAGAAATATATAAACCAAGAAAGAAAGAAAATTCACCAAGCATTGACATTTTGAACTCACTCTGCATTGCATTCTAAAACTTTTTGCACATATCACTGTTTTTGCCAAAGATAATGTCATCAACATAAACCACAACAATAAAAAATGATCATCTTAAATTTTTATTTATAAGTTACTATCCGCACTACCTCTCCTAAAACCTTGTTGTTGCAGATACCTATCCCATATGGAATGCCAAGCTCTAGGAGCCTATTTGAGTCCATAAAGTGCTTTCTTCAATATGCACACAAAATCTAGATTATTTGATCATTTGAAAGCCTTCTAGTTGCTCAATATAGACTTCTTCTAATTGGCCATTTAGAAATTTCAACTTCACATCTATCTGACACACTTTGAAATTCTTGAATGTTGATAAAGCCAAAAACATTCTTATAGGTTCCAATATTGCTACTGGAGAAAATGTATCCTCAAAATCAATTCCTTCAACCTGAGCATATCCTTTATACACAAGTTTGGCCTTGTTTTGGATGAATTTTCCATCTTCATTCAACTTGTTTCTAAGGACCCACTTGGTACCAATAATGTTCTTGCCTCTAGGTCTTGGAACTAATTCCCAAGTTTCATTTTTCTTTATCTTAGATAACTCTTCTTCCATAACATCTAACCAAAATTTCTCTTTTCTTTCCTCTATATAAGAATTTGGTTCAATCTTTGATAATAAAGTAAAATTTACCTATTAATTTTCTCTCTCAAATATTCTCTGGGTTTGAACTCTGCTATCCTTATCTCCTATAATACGATCTTTAGAATAAATCTTCTGCATATTCTTAAACAAAGTCTTTGTAACAATATTCTTAGAATCAACTTTTGAGTCTTCATCACTACTGTGGATTGGATCTTCATTATCTTCCACTTCTAGAATATTAGTAGAATTTATTATCTCATCAATACTTACATTGATACTTTCCATAATCCTTTTTAATCTTTTTTCATAACATTTGTATGTCTTGCTTGTCATAGAATTGTTACCAGATTTTACTTACAACTCAATTAGGTAGAGCTTGTTGATTTTAAACTAAGAAAAGGGTAAATTTGAAATCTTTCTTTCATTACATTCAATTGCATAAATGGAATAATCCAAAAAAGATTACATTTTACACATTACTGCATCCATACAAGTGCATGTAACAAAAGAAGGATTTAAACAAATCTTTTCTAAACAGAGTAGTAATCTTTATTGAATGTAGAAATGTACATTGTCTCACACAATCCATGAGACCGACCTTACTTATTCAACATAAACAAAGAAAATTATATACATGGATAAGTAACAAAAAGTAAAAGTGCATGTAAGGAAGGAAACCAATCATTGGCTAGAATGATTGATTCTAGATGCGTCATGTTGTCCTGCTGCTTCCCTGAGCTGCTTGTGTCCTTCCTAGCTTTGTACCGCTCCTAGTCCTGCATCTGGCATAAGAAATGGTGTTAGAGCAATGCTCTAAGCAATGAAAAGTTTCAAACCTTACATGAATAAACACCTATGCATGTATAGACTAATCTTAGTATGCATTTTGTTTTTCTATCTTGTTTGCTTCATGTGCAGATTAGGAGAAGTAATATTGTTGTTTTACATCTAATTACAACACATGGGTTAAATGTGGCTCCCATAAGGGTTGAGCCCAACATTCTTTGTTCTGATTTAAAGAAGCATGGAAAGCACAGTTACATGATGATCAATGTTATAGTATACAAGAAAACAATCAATGCAAACATGGGACTAAGTGCACAATATAAGGCGATGCCTACAAAATAAATACAATAATAGAAGCAGTATTCTCGAACCATAGGTATCATAGGGAGGCTTGAAATGCATCCTACCTATTTCTAGAGATAGATTCAAGCAATGACAATCATAAAATTTAGGGAAAGTTCCCTAAGTGCCATAAAAGTTTAGTAAAATTATGATAGTCATGAAGTATGTTGGGAATTGATATAGGAGATAGTATTGAAATTCAACATGATTGGAAGGTTTCCATATACTGTATTTAGTCTTGTAGATAAATGCAATCATGAAAAGTTTGCAGATGTCAAAGACCTCATGCTCCAAGGCAATAGGAGATCACAATTTTGAAAAGAGGTGCATGTTGGTGGTTAGAAGCAGTAATATATATTATAATTTTGTCATTAAAAAGAGTGACAGTCATCCATAAGGGCTATGGTTTTGAACAAAGGCAATACATGAAGAGTATATAGTTATCTCGGCCATCAAAATGGAAAATGGTGGTTATTTGCAAAATCAAAGAATAAATTTTAATTGGAAGACATGTATGCAAAATGTGGAGACATAGACAAGGCATGTGAACTGTTTGATAGAGTGCCTAATAGAAATGTTATCTCATGGAATGCAATGATTGCAGGAGTAGACTAAATGGGTTTTGCAAGGATGCTCTCCAAACGTTTGAATTAATGAAGCACTTTGGAACATATCTTGACATTGTAAACTTTGCTTGTGTTCTATTTTGCATGTAGCCATGGAGGTTTATTGAATGAGGGCTGCACATACTTCAATCACATGATGACCCTTATTGCATCACACCTACGGTTGATCATTGTGTGTGCATGTTTGACCTTCTTGCCTGAATTGTAGAATGGTCTTGAATATTTTTTCAAATCATATTTGATTCAGAAGGACACATTTTTCTTATGAAATAACCAACTCTCATGAAATATCATTTATATTAAGATCTTGCACAATCTTCTTACAACAGAGATACCCGTGACTTTTTATTTCATAAAAACGCATTTTAGAAAGTCTTCTTGGCCACGACTTGTCATATAGAGGAGTTTTCCTTTCAAATTTTTCTGAAGAAATACAAAATCCAAAAGGAAAAGAGGGGTTTTTGAGCCATCAAAAACTCACAAGAAAAATAAAAAGCAAGATTATAGGCCGCGGCCAGGGGTCTCTTATTAACTCCAAATTTTTTCCAAGAATGAAAAGCAATCTACAGGGGGTCTGTGAATCTGCATTTTAGAAAGTAAAGGATGTGGCCTTTTTTACAAATAAATGCATATAGAAAATGCACAACAAATAAAAACTCTCATCATTTCCTCTATACAGGACCGAGCCTGAAGGGAAAGAGTCCAAATTACAAACAATGTTGAATGAATGAATGGAGAAAACCCAGAGTGGCCATGGCAGAATGAAGATTCGAGTCAGAAAATGCAATAAAGGACATAGGTAATGAAGAAGACAGAAGCATGGAAGTATATTCATATTATGAAAAAATGGCTTGTGCTCAAGCATTTTGTCTTCAAAAAATGAAATAAAAGCAGCATGTAAATGCTCACCAAAGCATCTAGAAGTTGCTGTTATCAAATCAAGTTAGGGATGCCCCTGCAATCTCCAGAAAATCACCATGAAGAAACTCTACTCAAACCCTATGGCGGTTCTATCACACTAGAGAGGAAGAAGTTTGAAATATCAAATGAAATATGCTTTAGGGTTTGTCTACCCTAGAAATGGTCGAGGCATTTTTGCCTATATTCTAAACCTTTTCTTGAAATTAATACCCATGCTGCCCTTTGTATTAGGTGTGAGAAATATTAAACATTTTGCTAAGTGATTATCATTAATCACTTTAAATAACACGTTTGATGAAAGATTATGATTTATTTGTTGAATAAGTCATAGTTATTGAAGTGGTTATAACAAATACATGGAGTCTAAGACTTTAAGTCTTAGGATTTGTATATTTTGCATTGAATTTCAAAGTTGTAAAGTATTTTTGACTTGAATGATGAAATTATAAATCATTAAGTCAAAATGATATTTTAAAAGAAAAGTAAAGTAAAATATGCCTTGTAAGCTTTGATCGACTCGTATTAAGTCTTGATGACTTTTGAGAGTATATAAAAGCAGTTGGGAGGAGTTATCTTTGAGGGCATATAGGGAGGTTGGTTTCAGTTAGCCAACATATGCCAATGATATAGGAGATATTTATTTTCCTTTTGGGGTCACTTTGAGAGCATCTAGGAGGTGGTTTTGTATGCCTTTATGCTTGACTTGGTCAAGCATGAATTCTTCCACATTTGTGAGCTCTTTTGGAGAGGTTTTGGTTCCTATTTTTTGGGCTTTTTGGAGGCTTACGAACATGAGGTTTCTAGAGCCTATTTTGGTGAAGCTACTTGGAGATGATGGTTATATTCTCATTTGTAATTCATTATTAAGTTAGTTCTTGATTGGAATTTATGCACTTAGTGAATTTTTTGTGCTTTGGAATTTCTTTGCAAGGTTTTGTAACTCATTTGGAGATGTAATATAGTACAGACCTCAGACATCATTGAATGGAGTATTTTTCCTTCTTGTTACTGCACTATTGTGTATTTCCACATGATTTATTAAGTTATTGTGAGATCCTATTCATTTTCTTTAACTCTATCTCATGGATTTAGTACCTTTTTGCAGAGAAGTGTGATGTTGCAGGTTATAATCTATGTCAAGATTGCTGGCTGCTTTTAGCTGTGAAGTCTTTTCCTCCTAAGAGCTCAAGCAGTAAGGCCTTTTTATAAAACATTTATGCAAAGCACAAAAAAATAGATTGTGCAAGTTGTTTTTCCATTTATTGTATGCAAGTGTATGAAATCTGAGTTTCAAGTCTAAGTAAGATATGGTGTTTCACATTTTAAAGCATTAGGGGTTAATATTCTTCTTTTTATGTTATCTTTTTCTCCCCTTTTCCTCAGCAAGTTCAATAGATTAATTTTATGTGAGTACCAAGAGGAAGCCGACCTTCTCCGGAGGTTGACCTCTACTTATCAAATCCCACACTTTGAGAGGTCTTCCCATGTTACATTGAAATGTTGAATTTCATATTCAATAAGGTGCAATTTCAGTAGATAACCATTTTTGGCATGCCCGGTGGGACCGAAACTTCTTTCCAATTAAAGTTTTCTGTATTTTGGTTACTGTTTGGTGTGTATAGCAGTTAATATCTGCCTTTTGAGGTGTTTCAAATACATACTTGGTGACTCTGCTGACTCTAGTTTAGTGGAAAACCAGTATTACATCATAATATTTAGAAATTGGTGTTTTTCTTAATGTTATCAGCCTTTGGAGGTAATTTGAACAACACTTGTTGACTCCGAGCTCAATCCTTCTGGTCTCATAGATGCAAGTGCTGGTATGTCTCAAAAGAATCTGTTAGTTATGAGTTTCCAACTCTTTGAATGAAAAAAATGTCAAATTTTCATGAAAATGCTTACTATTACCCTCCATATCATGAGAATGCTGCTTATCAACATCCTTATCAGCGTTTTCAAGCTGAGCATGCAGTTGGTTATAGTTCAAGTCCCATGTTTTTTTAGTTAAAACAACACACCCACTATGAATACCACCCACCCAGCCCTGTTGAGCCTTCATATCAGCCTACATATGATTATCCACATGATCAATCCCAGGATCACCCTTACCAGAATATACTAAATTTGATCCACTAGGTTGACCATACGTTGTGGGATCTAAGTCAAGGTCTTCACAACTTGAAGATTGATGATATTGGTAAGGTGTTTGCATGCATATCTAGAATGTTGGTTGACATTAAGAGGCAGAAAAGGACCATTATGAAACAACAAGAAATGGATTAACATGCCTATTCTTATGATCAAGAGTTAAGGATGGAAATGATGCAATTTGAAGAATGTCTTGAACGCGAGATAACTGCTAAGGAGGGGAAAATGCAGCTTTTGTCAGCTCGGGTGCAAGGCAGTCAAGCTTACCTAGAATATCAATGCAAGTTGCATGAGGAGGTTTGAAGGAAGCAATTTGAAGAGAGTTTTGAGAGGCAGAGAGTTGCAATTAAAGAAGAGGAAGTAGAGGAGACCCACAAGTATGAGTTTCAAAATTTCAGATAGGAAAAATCTTCTGGGATTTCAAGTGAACCTACTGCTAAGACTTCTGCCCTTGAAATTCCAAGTTGGAAAAGCCCATCTCTACCACCTTGTGAGGTTCCTTCACCTATCATATAAACAAAACTATGCTCTAACAGACAGAAAATAGAAGCAACACATACCCTTGATCAAAATAGCTCATTCCCTATGGAGGAGATTAGAACTCCAAATCTGTTACATCTAGCTATGGAGCATTATTGGCTAGCACAAAGAGCTCTCCAAGTCGAAGAAATTGTTCCAGGACAGCAGGATGAGAAGGTGAAGGTGACTGATGATGAAGTGCATCTTATAGCTCAGAATGATCATGAGAGACTGTTCACACCAATCATTGTTCCAGGACAATGGGAAGACATCAAACCAACTAATGAGTTGTTGATTAATGATGAACAGAAAGAAAATAGAGCCTTGGACCATGATGAGGAGCATGAAGCTGAACCTGATACCATTCTCCAAGGTATGAGTTGTGATATTTTTGAACATATTATAGAGGAAGAAGCTAATGTTGAGCTTTATGAAGAGGTATGCATGGACATAATTGAACATTTTTGTTCAAAGATTGATGACAAGGAATCAACTCTGTTTGAGGAGGTTGACATTCATGTTGAAATTCAACCACAAGTTCATAGGTTTGAACAAGAAACTTCTCACGAACCTATTTTGCAAGATCATGTTTGGTCAGAAGATCTTCCTTTCTGCCGTACAATAGAGCTTGAAGCTGATTTATCAGATGAAAGCTTGTTTCAGGAGGTTGCTTCAGTAATTGAGAAATTTCTTGCCTTCATTAAAGAGGAGAAACATGTGTTGGACTATGTTTCTTTAAGTGATAACGAGGTTTTTAAAGTTAAACAAGTTATTTGTAAGACCCTTCCAAGAGTTGATAGCTTTGATGAGTTATTAGCTACCTTAGTGGAAGAGGATTTTCCACTCGCCACGGAGGAGGAGCTTACCTGGTAACTTATTATGCAAGATGAAGGTAATGCTGCTATTTCTGAGCATTCAGATTGTCTTTCAGACTTGGCTATGAAGCAAGATAGCCATGTGAAACCAGAAGGAGAGGCAACCAACAAGGAAAGCCCAATTTTTATTCGTTCAAGAGGCTGTCCAATCAAATACTTAGCTCGGATGGAGTCTGATGAAACTATCAATAATCAATCATGCACTCACACATGAAGGTACAACTGAAAATATCATCAAGGATGTACTTGCAGGTAAACAAGAGTATGTTCAACTCACTTACCCTCCTTTGAACAATTATATACATGATCAGTTTAGTGAGGTAAGTGAACTTGTTTTTCTCTTTTTCGAGATAGTGCATCATCTTGTTGAATATTTCTCTGTGTCCTATTTTTACTTAGCTTCCATCATGCATGCAAATCACTGCATATTTCTTAGAAAAGGAAGTTATTTCAGTCATCCTATGAATGGTTTTGTTTGACCAACTTCTGTGCTGGTTAGGGTAGGTTAGAATAGGTTTAGCTGCATGTTTCATTCCCTAAGTGTTGTTTCATCATAGTTAGGTAGTTTCCCTTTCTTCATTTTTCTTTTGAATAAGTTCCAAGGTGTCATTCATACTAATCTATTGAGTTACAAAAGTTTTGAGTCTTCTCCTAAGTCATAAGTCTAGTTTCTGAGTGACTCCGTGCCCAATGAATAGTCTAGGCAATTGGTCAAGATGTTTAGGAGGCAAACACTCCTCAGAGGTCGCCAAAAATGTTACTAGATTTCACTTACAACTGAATCAGGTAGAGCTTGTTGATTTTAAACTCAGAAAAGATTACATTTTAAATCTTTCTCTCATTACATTCAATTGCATAAATCAAATAATCCAAAAAAGATTACAATTTACACATTATTGCATCCATACAAGTGCATGTAACAGGAGAAGGATTTACACAAATATTTTTTGAACAAAGTAGTAATCTTTATTGAATGTAGGAATGTACATTGTCTCACACAAGCCGTGAGACTGACCTTACTTATTCAATGCAAATAAAGAAAAGTATATACATGGATAAGTAAAAGAAAGTAAAAGTGCATGTAAGGAAGGAAACCAGTCATTGCATGGAATGACTGATTCTGGATGCATCATGTTGTCCTGCTGCTTCCCCGAGCTACTTGTGTCCTTCCTGGCTCTGTACCACTCCTAGTCCTGCATCTGCCATAATCAATGGTGTTAAACCAATTCTCTAAGCAATGAAAAGTTTCAAACCTTACATGAATAAACACTTATGCATGTATAGACTAATCTTAGTATGCATTTTGTTTTTCTAACTTGTTTGCTTCATGTGTAGATTAGTAGAAGTAATATTATTGTTTTACATCTAATTACAACACATGGGTTAAATGTGGCTCCCACAAGGGTTGAGCCCAACATGCTTTATTCTGCTTTAAAGAGGCATGGAAAGCATAATTACATAATGATCAATGTTACAGTATACAAGAAAAAAATCAATGCAAACATGGGACTAAGTGCATATTATAAGGCAATGTCTACACAACAAATAGAATAATAGAAGCAATATTCTTGAACCATAGGTATCATAGGGAGGCTTGAAATGCATCCTACTTGTTTCAGAAGATAGATTCAAGCAATGCCAATCATAAAATTTGGGGAAAGTTCCCTAAGTGCTATAAAAGTTAAGTAAAATTATGATAGTCATGAAGTTTGCTGGGAAATGATATAGGAGATAGTATTGAAAATCAACATGATTGGAAGGTTTCCATATACTGTATTTAGTCTTGTAGATAAATGAAATCATGAAAAGTTTGCAGATGTCAAAGACCTCATGCTCCAAGGCAACAAGAGATCACAATTTTGAAAAGAGGTGCATGTTGGTGGTTAGAAGCAGTAATATATATTATAATTTTGTCATAAAAAAGAGTGATAGTCATCCATTAGGGCTATGGTTTTGAACAAAGGAAATAGATGAAGAGTATACAATTATCTCAACCATCAAAATGGAAAATGGTGGTTATTTGCAAAATCAAAGAATAACTTTTAACTGGCAGACATGTATGCAAAATGTGGAGGCATAGACAAGGCATGTGAACTGTTTGACAGATTGCCTAAGAGAAATGTTATCTAATGGAATGCAATGATTGCAGGAGTAGACAAAATTTGTTTTGCAAGGATTCTCTCCAAACCTTTGAATTAATGAATCACTTTGGAACATATCCTGACATTGTAAACTTTGCTTGTGTTCTATTTTGCATGTAGCCATGGAGGTTTATTGAATGAGGGCTGCACATACTTGAATCACATGATGACCCTTATTGCATCACACCTACGGTTGATCATTGTGTGTGCATGTTTTACCTTCTTGCCTAAACTATGCAATGTTCTTGAATCTTTTTTCAAATCATATTTTATTCAGAAGGACACATTTTTCTTATGAAATAGTTGACTCTCATGAAATCTCATTTATTTTAAGATCTTGCACAATCTTCTTACAATAGAGATACCTGTGTCTTTTTATTTCATAAAAATACATTTTAGAAAGCCTTCTTAGGCACGACCTGTCATATAGAGGAGTTTTCCTTTCAATTTTTTTTGAAGAAATACAAAATACAAAAGGAAAAGAGGGGTTTTTGAGCCATCACAAACTCACATGAGAAATAAAATGCAAGATTATAGGCCATGGCCAGGAGTCTCTTATTAACTCCAAATTTTTTCCAAGAATGAAAAGCAATCTACATGGGGTCTTTGAATCTACATTTTATAATGTAAAGGACGTGGCCTTTTTTATAAAGAAATGCATATAGAAAATGCACAACAAATAAAAACTCTCATCATTTCCTCTATATAGGACCGAGCCTGAAGGGAAAGAGTCCAAACTACAAACAATGTTCAATGAATGAATGGAGAAAACCTAGAGTGGCCATGGCAGAATGAAGAGCCGAGTCAGTATATGCAGTAAAGGAAACAGGTAATGAAGAAGATAGAAGCATGGAAGTATATTCATATTATGCAAAAATGGCTTGTGTTCAAAACCTAGAGTGGCCATGGAAGAATGAAGATCCGAGTCAGTAAATGCAGTAAAGGAAACAGGTAATGAAGAAGACAAAAGCATGGAAGTATATTCATATTATGCAAAAATGGCTCGTGTTCAATCATTTTGTCTTCAAAAAATGAAATAAAAGCAGCATGTAAATGCTTACCAAAGCATCTGGAAGTTGCTTTTATCAAATCAAGTTAGGGATGCCCCTGCAATCTCCATAAAATCACCATGAAGAAAATCTACTCAAACCCTATGGCCGTGCTCTCACAACAGAGAGGAAGAAGTTTGAAATATCAAATGAAATATGCTTTAGGGTCTGTCTACCCTAGAAATGGCCAAGGCATTTTTTCCTATATTCTAAACCTTTTCTTCAAATTAATAGCCACGCTGCCCTTTGTATTAGGTGTGAGAAATGTTAAACATTTTGCTAAGTGATTATCATTAATCACTTTAAATAACATGTTTGATGAAAGATTATGATTTATTTGTTGAATAAGTCATAGTTATTGAAGTGGTTATAACAAATACATGGAATCTAAGACTTTAAGTCTTAGGATTTGTATATTTTTCATTGAATTTCAAAGTTGTAAAGCATTTTTGACTTGAATGATGAAATTATAAATCATTAAGTCAAAATGCTATTTTAAAAGAAAAGTAAATTAAAATATTCCTTGTAAGCTTTGATCGACTCTTATTGAGTCTTGATGACTTTTGAGAGTATATAGGAGTATTTGGGAGGAGTTATCTTTGAGGGCATATAGGGAGGTTGGTTTCAGTTAGCCAACATATGCCAATGATATAGGAGATTTTTATTTTCCTTTTGAAACAATTTGAGAGCATCTAGGAGGTGGTTTTGCATGACTTCTTCCACATTGGTGAGTTCTTTTGGAGAGGTTTTGGTTCCTATTTTTTGGGATTTTTAGAGGCTTACAAAAATTAGGTTTCTAAAGCCTATTTTGGTGAAGCTACTTGGAGATGATGGTTATATTCTCATTTGTAACTCATTATTGAGTTAGTTCTTGATTGGCATTTCTGTACTTAGTGACTTTTTGGTCCTTTGGCATAATTTTGCAGGGTTTTGAAACTCATTTGGACATGTAATATAGTACAGACCTCAGGTATCATTGAATAGAGTATTTTTTCCTTCTTGTTACTGCACTATTGTGTATTTCCACATGATTGATTGAGTTATTGTGAGATCGTATTCATTTTCTTTAACTATGTCTCATGGATTTAGTACCTTTTTGCAGAGAAATGTGATGTTGCAGGTTATAATATGTGTGAAGATTGTAGGTTGCTTTTAGCTGTGAAGTCTTTTCCTCCCAAGAGCTCAAGCAGTAAGGCCTTTTTATAAAATATTTATGCAAAGCACAGAAAAATAAGTTGTGCAAGTTGTTTTTCCAGTCATTGTATGCAACTGTATGAAATCTGAGTTTGAAGTCTAAGTAAGATATGGTGTTTCACATTTTAAAGCATTAGGGGTCAATATTATTTTGTTTATGTTATCTTTTTCTCCCCTTTTCCTCAGCAAGTTCAATAGATTAGTTTAAGGTGAGTACCAAGAGGAAGCCGACCTTCTCTGAAGGTTTACCTCTACTTATCAAAGACCACAGTTTTAGAGGTCTTCCCATGTTACATTGAAATGTTGAATTTCATATTCAATAGGGTGCAATTTCAGTAGATAACCATTTTTGGCATGCCCAGTGGGAACTGAAACTTCTTTCCAATTCAAGTTTTCTGCATTTTGGCTGCTGTTTGGTGTGTACAATAGTCAATATCTTCCTTTTAAAGTGTTTCAAATACATACCTAGTGACTTTGCAGACTCTGGTTTAGTGGGAAACCGGTATTACATCACAATATTGAGAAATTGGTGTTTTTCCTAATGTTATTAGCCTTTGGAGGCAGTTTGAACAACACCTGGTGACTTCGACCTCAAATCTTCTGGTCTCATAGACGCAAGTGATGGTATGTCTCAAAGGAATCTACTAGTTTTGAGTTTCTATCTCTTTGAATGAAAAATATGTCAAATTTTCATGAAAATGCTTACTATTACCCTCCATATAATGAGAATGCTGCTTATCAACATCCTTATCATCCTTTTCAAGCTGAGCATGCAACTGGTTATAGTTTAAATCACATGTTTTTTCATGAAAACTAGCATACCCACTATGAATACCACCCACCCAGCCTGGCTGAGCCTTCATATCAGCCTACATATGATTATCCACATGATCAGCCCTAGGAGCACCCTTACCAGAATGTACTGAATTTGATCCAATAGGTTGATCATACATTGTGGGATCTAAGTCAAGGTCTTCACAACTTGAAGATTTATGATATTGGTAAGGTGTTTGCATGCATATCTAGAATGTTGGTTGATATTAAGAGGCAGAAAATGACCATTATGTAGCAACAAGAAATGGCTGAACAAGCCTATTCTTATGATCAAGAGTTGAGGATGCAAAGGATGTAGTTTGAAGAAGGTCTTGAACGCGAGATAGCTGCTAAGGAGGGGCAAATGAAGCTTTTGTCAGCTCGGGTGCAAGGTAGTCATGCTTACCTAGAATATCAATGCAAGCTACATGAGGAGGTTTGAAGGAAGCAATTTGAAGAGAGTTTTGAGAGGCAGAGAGTTGCAGTTAAAGAAGAGGAAGTAGAGGAGACCCACAAGTATGAGTTTCAAAATTTCAGACAGGAAAAATCTTCTGGGATTTCAAGTGAACCTACTGCTAAGACTTCTGCCCTTGAAATTCCGAGTTGGAAAATCCCATCTCTACCACCTTGTGAGGTTCCTTCACCTATCATAAAAACAAAATTATGCTCCAATAGACAAAAAATAGAAGCAAAGTAGAGCCTTGATCAAAATTGCTCATTCTCTATGGAGGAGATTAGAACTCCAAATCTGTTACATCTAGCTATGGAGCATTATCGGCTAGCACAAAGAGATCTCCAAGTCAAAGAAACTGTTCCAGGATAGCAGAATGAGAAGGTGAAGGTGACTGATGATGAAGTGCATCTTATAGCTTAGAATGATTATGAGGGGCTGTTCACACCAATGGTTGTTCTAGGACAGCGGGAAGACATCAAACCAGCTGATGAGTTGCTAATTAATGATGATGAACAAGAAAATAGAGCCTTGGACCATGATGATGAGCATGAAATTGAACCTGATACCATTCTCCAAGGTATGAGCTATAATATTTTTGAACATGTTATAGAGGAAGAAGCTAATGTTGAGCTTTATGAAGAGGTATGCATGGACATAATTGAACATTTTTGTTCAAAGATTGATGAAAAGGAATCAACTCTGTTTGAGGAGGTTGACATTCATGTTGAAATTCAACAACAGGTTCATAGGTTTGAACAAGAAACTTCTCACGAACCTATTTTGCAAGATCATGTTTGGTCAAAAGAGCTTCCTTTCTGCTGTACAACAAAGCTTGAAGCCGGTTTATCAGATGAAAGCTTGTTTTAGGAGGTTGCTTCAATAATTGAGCACTTTCCTTCCTTCATTAAATAGGAGAAACCTGTGTTGGACTATGTTTCTTTGAGTGATAACGAGGTTTTTAAAGTTAAACAAGTTATTTGTAAGACCCTTCCAAGAGTTGATAGATTTGATGAGTTATTAGCTACCTTAGTGGAAGAGGATTGTCCACTCGCCACAGAGGAGGAGCTTACCTGGCAACTTATTATGCAAGATGAAGGTAATGCTGCTGTTTTTGAGCATTCAGATTGTCTTTCAGACTTGGCTATGAAGCAAGATAGCCATGTGAAACCAGAAGGAGAGGCAACCAACAAGGAAAGCCCAAGTTTTATTCATTCAAGAGGCTGTCCAATCAGATACTTAGCTTGGATGGAGTCTGATGAAACTATCAATAATCAATCATGCACTAACACATGAAGGTACAACTGAAAATATCATCAAGGATGTATTTGTAGCTAAACAAGAGTATGCTCAACTCACTTACCCTCCTTTGAACAACTATATACATGATCAGTTTAGTGAGGTAAGTGAACTTGTTTTTCTCTTTTTCGAGGCAGTGCATCATCTTGTTGAATATTTCTCTGTGTCGTATTTTTACTTAGCTTCCATCATGCATGTAAATCACTACATATTTCTTAGAAAAGGAAGTTATTTCAGTCATCCTATGAATGGTTTTGTTTGACCAAATTCTGTGCTGGTTAGGGTAGGTTAGAATAGGTTTAGCTGCAAGTTTCATTCTCTAAGTGTTGTTTCATCATAGTTAGGTAGTTTCCCTTTCTGCATTTTTTATTTTGAATAAGTTCCAAGGTGTCATTCATACCGATCTATTGAGTTACAAAAGTTCTGAGTCTTCTTACTAAGTCATAAGTATAGTTTCTGAGTGACTCTGTGCCCAATGATTAGTCTAGGCAACTGTTTAGGATGTTTAGCAGACAAACACTCATCAGAGGTCACCAAAAATGTTACCAGATTTTACTTACAACTTAATCAGGCAGAGCTTGTTGATTTTAAACTGAGAAAAGGGTACATTTTAAATCTTTCTTCCATTACATTCAATTGCATAAAAGAAATAATCCAAAAAAGATTACATTTTACACATTACTGCATCCATACAAGTGCATGTAACAAAAGAAGGATTTACACAAATATTTTCTGAACAAAGTAGTAATCTTTATTGAATGTAGAAATGTACATTGTCTCACACAAGCCATGAGACTGACCTTAATTATTGAATGCAAACAAATAAAACTATATACATGGATAAGTAACAAAAAGTAATTTTGTGCATGTAAGGAAGGAAACCAGTCATTGCTTGGAATGACTAATTCTGGATGCATCATGTTCTCCTGCTGCTGCCCCAAGCTACTTGTCTCCTTCCTAGCTTCGTACTGCTCCTAGTCCTACATCTAACATAATCAATGATGTTAGAGCAATGCTCTAAGCAATGAAAAGTTTCAACCCTTACATGAATAAACACCTATGCATGTATAAACTAATCTTAGTATGCATTTTGTTTTTCTAACTTGTTTGCTTCATGTGCAGATTAGGAGAAGTAATATTGTTGTTTTACATCTAATTACAACACATTGGTTAAATGTAGCTCCCACAAGGGTTGAGCCCAGCGTGCTTTGTTCTTCTTTAAAGAGGCATGGAAAGCATAATTACATGATGATAAATGTTACAGTAAAGAAGAAAATAATCAATGCAAACATGGGACTAAGTGCACAGTATAAGGCAATGCCTACACAATAAATAAAGTAGTAGAAGCAATATTCCCAAACCATTGGTATCATAGGGAGGCTTGAAATGCATCCTACCTATTTCAGAAGATAGATTCAAGCAATGACAATAAATTTTTTTAGGGAAAGTTCCCTAAGTGCTATAAAAGTTAAGTAAAATTATGATAGTCAGGAAGTCTGCTATGTAATGATATAGGAGATAGTATTGACAATCAGATTGGAAGGTTTCCATATACTGTATTTAGTCTTGTAGATAAATGCAATCATGACAAGTTTGCATATGTCAAAGACCTCATGATCCAAGGCAACGGGAGATCACAATTTTGAAAAGAGGTGCATGTTGGTGGTTAGAAGCAGTAATATATATTATAATGTTTTCATAAAAAAGAGTGACAGTCATCCATAAGGGCTATGGTTTTGAACAAAGACAATAGATGAAGCTCGTATACAATTATCTCAACCATCATGAAAATGGAAAATGGTGGTTATTTGAAAAATCAAAGAATAACTTTTAATTGGCAGACATGTATGCAAAATGTGGAGGCATAGACAAGGCATGTGAACTGTTTGATAGAGTGCCTAAGAGAAATGTTATCTCATGGAATGCAATGATTGCAAGAGTAGACTAAATGGGTTTTGCAAGGATTCTCCCCAAACCTTTGAATTAATGAATCACTTTGGAACATATCCTGGCATTGTAAACTTTGCTTGTGTTCTATTTTGCATGTAGTCATGGATGGTTATTGAAGGAGGGCTGCACGTACTTTAATCACATGATGACCCTTATTGCATCGCACCTATGGTTGATCATTGTGTGTGCATGTTTGACCTTCTTGCCTGAACTGTGCAATGGTCTTGAATCTTTTTTCAAATCATATTTTATTCAGAAGGACGCATTTTTCTTATGAAACATTCAAATCTCATGAAATATCATTTATATTAGGATCTTGCACAATCTTCTTACAACAGAGATACCCATGTCTTTTTATTTGATAAAAAAATGCATTTTAGAAAGCCTTCTTAGGCACGACCTGTCATATAGACGAGTTTTCCTTTCAAATTTTTCTGAAGAAATACAAAATACAGAAGGAAAATAGGGGTTTTTGAGCCATCACAAACTCATAGGAGAAATAAAATGCAAGATTATAGGCCTCGGCTAGGGGTCTCTTATTAACTCCAGATTTTTTCAAGAATGAAAAGCAATCTACAGGGGGTCTATGAATTTGCATTTTAGAATGTAAAGGATGTGGAATTTTTTATAGAGAAATGCATATATAAAATGTATAGCAAACAAAAACTCTCATCATTTCCTCTATATAGGACTGAGCCTGAAGGGAAAGAGTCCAAACTATAAACAATGTTCAATGAATGAATGGAGAAAACCCATAGCGGCTATGGCAGAATGAAGAGCCGAGTCAAAAAATGCAGTAAAGGACAAAAGTAATGAAGAAGATAGAAGCATGGAAGTATATTCATATTATGCAAAAATGGCTTGTGTTCAAGCATTTTGTCTTCAAAAAATGAAATAAAAGCAGCATGTAAATGCTTACCAAAGCATCTGGAAGTTGCTATTATCAAATCAAGTTAGGGATGCCCCTGCAATCTCTAGAAAATCACCATGAAGAAACTCTGCTCAAACCCTATGGCGGCACTCTCACAACAAAGAGGAAGAAGTTTGAAATATCAAATGAAATATGCTTTAGGGTTTGTCTACCCTAGAAATGGTCGAGGCATTTTTGCCTATATTCTAAACCTTCAAATTAATACCCACGCTACCCTTTGTATTATGTGCGAGAAATACTAAACATTTTGCTAAGTGATTGTCATTAATCACTTTAAATAACACGTTTGATGAAAGATTATGATTTATTTGTTGAATAAGTCATAGTTATTGAAGTGGTTATAACAAATACATGGAGTATAAGACTGCAAGTGTTAGGATTTGTATATTTTGCATTGAATTTCAAAGTTGTAAAGCATTTTTGACTTGAATGATGAAATTATAAATCATTAAGTCAAAATGCTATTTTAAAAGCAAATCAAAGTAAAGTATTCCTTGTAAGCTTTGATCGAATCTTATTGAGTCTTGATGACTTTTGAGAGTATATAGGAGCGGTTGGGAGGAGTTATCTTTGAGGGCATAGGGAGGTTGGTTTCAGTTAGCCAACATATGCCAATGATATATTTTCCTTTTGGGGTCACTTTGAGAGCATCTAGGAGGTGGTTTTGCATGCCTTTATGCTTGACTTGGTCAAGCATGACTTCTTCCACATTTGTGAGCTCTTTTGGAGAGGTTTTGGTTCCTATTTTTTGGGCTTTTTGGAGGCTTACGAAAATGAGGTTTCTAGAGCCTATTTTGGTGAAGCTACTTGGAGATGATAGTTATATTCTCATTTGTAACTCATTATTGAGTTAGTTCTTGATTGGCATTTATGCACTTAGTGACTTTTTGGTCCTTTGGTAGAATTTTGCAGGGTTTTGTAACTCATTTGGACATGTAATACAATAAAGACCTCAGGTATCATTGAATGGAGTATTTTTGCCTTCTTGTTACTGCACTATTGTGTATTTCCACATGATTGATTGAGTTATTGTGAGATTGTATTCATTTTCTTTAACTTTGTCTCATGGATTTAGTACCTTTTTACAGAGAAGTGTGATGTTGCAAGTTATAATTTGTGTCAAGATTGCAGGTTGCTTTTAGCTATGAAGTCTTTTCCTCCTAAGAGCTCAAGTAGTAAGGCCTTTTTATAAAACATTTATGCAAAACACATAGAAATAGGTTGTGCAAGTTGTTTTTCTAGTCATTGTATGCAAGTGAATGAAATATGAGTTTCAAGTCTAAGTAAGATTTGATGTTTCACCTTTTAAAGCATTAGGGGTTAATATTATTCTGTTTATGTTATCTTTTTCTCCCCTTTTCCTCAGCAAGTTCAGTAGATTAGTTTTAGGTGAGTACCAAGAGGAAGCCGACCTTCTTCGAAGGTTGACCTCTACTTATCAAAGCCCACACTTTGAGAGGTCTTCCCATGTTATATTGAAATGTTGAATTTCATATTCAGTAGGGTGCAATTTCAGTAGATAACAAGAATAACCAAGAAAAATACGTTCATCAGATCTAGAATCAAACCTACCCAAGTGTTCTTCATCCCTTTTGATATAGATCTTTCTTCCAAATATCCTAAGATGTCTAACTAAATTTAGTCTTCCTCTCCATAGTTCATATGGTTTTTTATTAGTCCTTGGTATGATTTGAGCTCTATTCAAAATATACATTATGGTATGAATTGCTTCTCCCCAATATATATCTAGTAAATTTGCTTGACTTAACATTGTTCTGGCCATCTCCTATACAATCCAATTCTTCTTCTCAACAAATCCATTATGCTGCGAAGTCCTAGGATCAAAAAACTATCTCTAGATCCCATGTAACTCACATAATTCACCATACCTATCAGAAGTGAATTCTTCATCTCTATTTGATCTCAAACACTTGATTGTCCTTCTAGTTTCATTTTCAACCATTACTTTAAATTCTTTAAAATTCTCAAAAGCTTATGATTTTTATTTCAGAAAAGTAATTCATCATTCTAGAGTAATCATCAATAAGCATCATAAAATACTTGTCACCTTGTAGACTCTTTGTCCTCATTGGTCCACACAAATATGTATGAATCAAATCCAATGACCTTGTTGTAGAATTTTCATTAGTAGGGAATCTAGTCTTTGTTTTTTTCCCTTCATGACATGGTTTGCAACTGGTAGACTAAGGCTTCTTGATCTTTGGCATGTCTTTGACTATTCCCTTTGAAATAATCTTCATAATACCATGAAAATTAATGTGTCTTAGCCTTTTTTGTTAGAGCCAACTTTCTTCTCTTTATTTAGAAAAATATTTTTGTCCATTCAACTCATTTAGATGGTATACATCACTATCAATCTTGCTTCCTTCTGCAACCAACTCTCTAGTATTGGTATTTTTGATTTCACAACCTTTAGCATTGAATGAAATCTTATATTTTTGTCATCAAGAAGATTATGTTTAAAACCTTCCACATATAGGACATCATGAGTTTTTTCTTTCTCTCATCAAGGCTCAAAGTTCCCTTTTTGGTAATCTTAGTAATAGAATTATTTCCAAGAGTTACAAATCCTCCATCAAACTTCTTGAAATGAATGGACTTACTTTTATCTTCGGCTATGTGAATTGAACAATTGTTGTCAATGATCCATAGATTCTTCTCCTTTTGAGAATGTTATGTAGTTTGAGCTACCATAGATTTCTCTGATGTTTTCTCCTCCAGTTTTTTCTTCCACACTTTATATCTAATTCATTATTCTAACCTTTTAAACTTTTTCTTTTTGTTCTCGATAGAGGACTCACAAAATCGCTTCTATAATTTCTAGCAATAAATACCATTTTTTTGCATTTGAAATCAAATAATGGTGCAAATACATTTCTAATAACAAAGTTATTTCTTCTTCTTGGAGCCCTTCAACAATTCTTAACCTTAAGACCAAAATGATTGTAATTAAAATGGTAACCAAAAAAAGAATGATTGAACCTAGTATTGAATCCTTGTCCTCTTGAAGCTTGTCTTTTAGACCTTCTATTTTGCCTCTGCACTTGGATGAAGATATCATTTTTCACCTTACTATCATTGATTGCTACACTTTTCTCAAACTTTAAACTTTTGGAACCAATCTCTTTTGGATTCTCATTAACAGACTTCATAGGCTGCTCGGTCACCTTGCTCTTCTATAAATTAGTAAAACCAAGTTTGATTTTGATATGTGGTGATCTCTAACTTCCAATTATCTAATCCAAAATCTTAGTACTCTTCCCAAACTTCATCTTTAGTTGATGATTTACTTTATCAAGATCTTTACTTAGTGACACAATTTCTGCTTCAATATTTTCACAATATTTGTCACTTAACAACTTTGCAGTCAAAACTTCTTCAATTCTCTTTGCTTCTTTTGCTTAGATCTTTAGGTCAATAATCATCTTCTTTGCCTTCTCAAGATTTTGAGATAGATTTTATTTATCCTTTACTTCCTCAACAATTATTTTCTTTAGTCTCTTAATCTTTTCCATCGTAGAGCAACTCTTCCACAAGATCAACCTCGTCATCATCATTTCCAAAATTTATATCTGCATCATCTTTAGTAGTTTCCATAGCCATGAATACAACCTTTTCTCCTTCATCTTTGGAGATGTCTTGATCCTCATCATCAGTTGAATAGCCTTCCTACATCACTGCAATTAAAAAATTTGAAGGGCAACTTACCTTTATATTTTTTAGAACCCTTTTGTAACTTCTTGACAAAGTTTGCTTCCTCCAGATTTGATCCATCATTTGAATCTAGATCAAATTGCTTCTTAAATGCTTTGAATGCTACCTCCTTCCTCGTGGAGTTGTTACTATCAATCCTCATCTCATAGGTAGTCAAGATTCCATGTAACTCATCAATAGTTAGAGAATTTAAATATTTACCTTCTTCAACAAGATAAACTTTTACATCAAACCTTTTAGGAAGAGATCTGAGTACCTTTTTCATAATCATACCTTCTTTTAGTTCTTCACCAAGACCTATGATAGAGTTGACAACCTCATCAACCTGGACTAAGAATGTAGTAATGTTTTTATCTTCTCTCATTTTCAAACTTTCAAGCTAACCTCGATGATTTTGAAGCTTTTCTTGTTTGACCTTGTCATCACAACCTTCATATATATTATACAATTTAATCCATACTACCTTTGTTGTCTTGCAATGCATGACTTTCACAAACTCAGATTTAGATAAACCACACAAAATAATATTCCTTGCTTTAGCATTATTCTCACAATCCTTCTTTCTAGTCCAATCTCTCGGGGAAAGAGCACATAATCTACTGAGAGGGTGAGTGAATTAGTAGATCAAATCTATTAAAAATCTTTAATTGAACATGTATATCCAAACATGAAATATGAATAAAAATAACTACTATCAATCAAGTAATCATAGAAGAAAATATTCACATAATGAACACCACATATAGTGGAAACTTGAAATGGGAAAAACCATGGTGAGAAGAGCTTCTTGGAGCTATTATCCAAATCTATCCTCACAAATTAATGAATAAGTTAGTCATGAAGTAGGCACCAACAATCTGGAGACACCAATCCCAAATGTAAAGATCTGAGCACCAACTCATTGAGTAGAATACTAGTACTACCAAATTACAAAGATAAAGCTTGCAGAACTTTAATGCTGATTAGAAAACATGCACAATATATGATCTTCTTTCAAACACTCTCACACATTCCTTATGGTCTTCTAATAATGGCACATAATGATTGAGATGCAACTCACATTGAATAACACTTTCTCATAGAACTTCTCTCACACTCACACACATCACATTCAAACACTTATCATGTGAAGTGAGATCTAAATTGTATATAAGACATTATATTAACAACATTTCATGTCAACCAGGGATCCACAATTAACTAGGACGACATAGGATGGAGCTAAATTTAAATTACATGAAACATGTAACGGGTAGGTCCTAAATCATTTTTTTGCTGCCAAACTAACATGATGTCATGCACTTCCACACGGTCGTTAGCTTGGACCTATTTTAATTTCCCATGCTATCTTTGGATGTTGCACACTACTAGTTTTTGCTGCACAGTTCCAAAACACCAATTGGTTAACTAATAAGAAAAATGAACCTTCTGTCACTTCAATCTTTTTACATGCTAAACATATCTTCTAGAAACTTTAGAATATGATAGAACATGTGTCTAGACATACTATCCATTAAAATTCTAGAGCCAAACTCGCCTTCAAGAAGAAACACAAAATATGATTGTATTTTCAGAGAAATCTCTCTACCTTGAGTAACCGACCTCAAACATTCAATATATTAGACTTTTGAATTACCCCTATCAACATGAATAGATGCAAGAATGACATTGCAAGATTTTTGTAGTCAGTCTTCTTCATTATACTCAAAATGCACTAATAATAATAATTCAAGTCTTCTTCATTATACTCCTTAGACATCAATGAACACATACTGTCATCAAGGACATTATGTTGACATTACTCCTTTGACATCAATGATAGTTTCTATTCAACATGATACAAAATCTATATCATATGAATAAATAGAATATTTTATAATACTTAATTTTGGTATTATCAATACATATATATAGTCACAAAATAATCAATATCACATTAATTATGAACTAGATAATGCCTATTTTTTTAATATAATTTAAAAAATATATTTTTACATAATTTTCCAAATTTATTAAAAAATCTAATTCTCATAAATAAATTTATAATCATTAGAACATATTGGTTGTTCTTTTTGCACAAGAAATCAATTAACATCTCTTCCACAACTTATCTATGTTCATTATTAATCTAAAATAAATAAATATTTTTAAAAATAATCTAATGAAAAGAACTCTAGAAATTTGAAAATAAAATGAAGAATCAAAATAATCTAGTAGAAGCAAAAATATTTCATTTCATCCTAAAAAAATCCATTTGAATTCTTCAATCTTCAAACTTGTTTTATTTCAATCTCTTTAGTGAATAACTGAAATTTGATCATTAAAATAAGAATAAGAATAAGAAGAACAAAATTAACTTTTTTTCTTTCTCTAATAAATATTTCTTTTTTCTTTTCAAAACTTAAAAAGCAAGATAGAATAATAAACAAGATAATATTAAAATCTATTCTTATCATTAGAAAATATTATTTTTTCTTTTTCTTTTTATGGAAATTTTTTTTCTAAATTAATAATATTTAAATATTATTTTCTTTCCAATTCTTTACCTAATTTAAAAAAATTAATATTAGAAAATTTTTTTTTTTTTTAATCACAATAGATAAATAATCTAATTTAATGCATTACCCTAACTATTTATTTATTTATAAATTAAATTAATTATTCTTGTACTAATTAATTAACCCTTTTTTCTACACATTAGATTATTTTATGATATTTTAACACGAGGATCTAGTTCTTCCCTATGCTTGTTCTTGTTGCACATCATAATCTTCCAACACATACCTTAATAGAATTGTTAGAAAAAATATAATCATATATTCACCTTTAATCAATTAACCATGGCAATATACTCTCACTTTATACACAAATGCATTAAAATATACTCTACATCTAGCATAAGTCAACAACGTACTCCAATGTCATCACAAAAATGGAACATCATAAAATCATAAATGGATTGGGAATGAGAGATGTTACACTTGTCCCTATTATTACTCATCCTAGGGTTCAAACTCAATCTGCACATCTAATTACTCATCACCTTAGTTCATATTCATGGGCACGAAAATGACCAAGGTCATTTCCATGGTCATAGCTATGACTTGTTCCCTAGACTTTTAAATTTGAATTTCTTAATTTGAGTTCATGTTTCCTTCCCTTACTAAATGTTATGAGGTGACTAAAGGGAAAATCATTTTAAATTATATGCTAGAATGGTCTATTTAAGGATTAACCCTAGTTCATTTGGAGCATTGAGGGACACTCTAGGATCAAGCTAATAATTATGAACGACAGGAAACAATAAATAAATTTGTTTTTGACATTAGCATTGCATCATCATCTTAGGCATATTATAGTCTTTCTAGTTGTCTTTGATCATTGTTCCAAAGCCATTGAACTTGTCCACCCAAAGGTTTGACTGAGAACATGACCCTCAAAATTCAATAGATTCCCTAAAGGTGTTTGTAAACACCACAAGTTCCTTAGTATGATTTAGACATCAAAAGATCAAGGATAACTATTTTTAATCATCATCATTTAGTTAGTTTAGATCCATGTATCTAGGTCTCATTTCTTGCACAGGTGTAGATCCATACTTGTGGAAGTGATCCAAAAAGTTTCACAATCAAGCTTTTAGAACAATAACAATCACCCAATAACTTCATATTTTTTGGTACCATAGAAAATTGACATCTAACAAATGTGATAGTGATATGTGTATCAAATGTGAAATTATGTACCCTTACATTATCTCATTTATATTTCTACATGAAAAACATTACCTAATATATTATTTGATATATCAGCCAACACATTTATTCAAATTAATTACTTATCTAAATACTTCATTTTATAGAGGGTTTTATGTCAATCTTAGATTGATTTTACAACTCAATTCTGGAGTACAATTCTAAGCTTATACCATTTTAGCAAAGTGTCAAAGATCAAAGGGTATCCATTTCATCAAAATTACTTGAGACGCGATCTTTGATCATATCCCTTATAAAATTGAAGAATTACACTCCACAAAACTTAATCCCTTATTTAACTAAAATATTTTTTTAAATATGATTTATTAGCATTTTATTTTCACACTATTGAAAATGGCATACAGCAAATTCATTGCCAGTAATTCACTGACGGCCAGGAAAATTCACTGCCAATATTAATGCCGTTAATTTTCCACTGCGTGAATTGCTGATGGTGAATTTTACTTGGCAGTGAATTTTCAGTGATAGTGAATTGCTCGTGATGAATTTTCCTAGAACCATTGAAAATAAGTCACATAAAGATTGACGATAGATTGATCAAAAAGAGACCAATAACTTAATTGATAAAACACTCCAATAACAAATAAAAGATCTTTTAGTTCAAATTCTAACTGATTCATAGCTCAAACACATACCTCTACTGATATATAGGTTTTCAATTACATAGGTCGTTTATGTTCTGAAATTCTGAGAACATCGCTTAACAAGCATTGAAAAGCTTTGGAGATGTTGACAATAGTTTTTCGTATAGAACTGACTTTGTTGAATGGAAGGCAGAGAAATGTTTGGCTATAACACTTCCAGTCAATACCAAAAACAGAAAACAGTACCAGTTATAATGTTGACTTAGCTGCAAACGATAGTTACTGAACAGGATAAAATAGCTATCATGGAACTGAATAGATAGTGATGGAGAGCAAAAGCGCTTCAGAATTAAAGCCCGTGAAGTTAGGAATAGGGATAAGATTTTATGTTTGGGCATTTTAATAACGTAAGCCATGTGGTAGGCAAAGTACTCTTTACTCCCTGGCCTTACATTTTGATTGAATGGACATTATTCCACAGTGTTAGTCAACTTTCTCCCTGGTGCATGAACATGTTTATGTAATAATAGCCACAAACGTATAAATATACTACGTAATGGAATCTTACTGTAATCATCTGTGTCTTACATATACAAGTGTTTGGTAAATTGATGAAAGGACCATTGGAGTGGCCGTCATTATCAGATTGTAATTTAAGGGTCCAAGGGCAACAGTCGTTATCAAGGGAATGTGTGCATGTAGGTTCACTGTATTGAGTATCAATGGGGAGGAGCCGGGCGGCGGGTTCAGGGGAAAAGACAATCTTGTCTGTCTGTAGTCATTGATGATGATGATGTTGATTTGTCTGGCATGTTTACTTAATTCAGATCATAGTACTGTACATTCATGTGGCAGGTGAGATGTTCTGTTCACCTGTCACATAAGACCTGCATGAAGGCTGTCTTCCAAAAGCAGTAATTCCATTAAGGACTTTTGGATTCAATTGTTACAATTTCAGTATATATGTTTTTGATTAGATTTAATCATTTATGATTTATTAGTTATCTTGATAATAAATTACTAAATATTGTCTTGTGGGTTCTAGTGGGCTTTCTTCTTCTTTTCTGCTGCTGCTTGTTGTTTTTAATCTTGTGACTGTTGTTCTGGCTTTTGTGGTTGTTGTTTTGGGGTCGAGTTTTGAAATCCTTTTGATAATAGTTTGTATAAGACCTTGTCATAATTCTATTGTATTTATCTATTTTTTTGCTGGAGTTGTTATTGTATAGAGTTTATAATTGTTTCAAAACCAATTTATTTCTTTCAAAATATTTTTCTTATACAAAACTATGAACTCTTCTCTTTTGCTTCATCTCACATTTACTGATTTTGACTTACATAAATTTCAACATATTATAGATCAACCCAGAACATCTATTGTTATCTGTTATTGTACAAAGTTTATAATCGCTTCAAAACCAACTTACTTTAATCAAAATATTCTTCTTATACAAAACTATGAACTCTTCTCATTTGCTTCATCTCACATTTACTCATTTTGACTTATATAATCTCAAGATATTATAGATCAACCCAAAACATCCGTAGTTATCTGTTATTGTACAGAGTTTATAATCGCTTCAAAACCAGCTTACTTTAATCAAAATATCCTTCTTATACAAAACTATGAACTCTTCTCTTTTGCTTCATCTCACATTTGATGATTTTGACTTATATAATCTCAACATATTATAAATCGACCCAGAACTTTTATTGTTATCAAATGTCATCATACCTCCAGTAATAAATATTTATATCATAATTTTCATCATATTATAGATATAATATCCATTCTTACTCTAAGTTTTTGGTTAAAATTGTTTTCTGCATATTATACACTTCATATCCATTGAATATTTCTAACATGTTAAGCCACAAATTTTCATCATATTATATACATATCCTTTCAGAAATTCGTGAAAGTTAGCCACAAAATACGTTCAGTGCGCCTAGATTTATGTAGTGCCACCGCAAATTTTCAAACCATATTTTGTTATCGTCACAGCTAGATGTTCATTCAATATCAAATCAAATTTTAAAAGTATATTGCTTTGAAACTTGAACTTGCCTGTTTAAAATTTAAAGTATACGTTCAATGCATCTAGCATTGAATTTTAAATGAATATAACTAAGGAATTTTAAACTAAGAGTATCCATTGACAGTTACTCCGTATCCCTTTCGAAGATCTTGGATGTTGCTTTACATGAATTTAAGGTATCCTGACATTTGACCAAACTTATTATATAGTAAAATTGTTTATTAATATAGATATTTTAAATATATTTATTTAAAAGATATCAAGAGATATTAATTTTGATATAATTATATTAAATTTATAACATAAATGAAATAAAAGTTTTAAAATTGATATTTCTATAATTTCTTTTAAATAATTCTATTATTTATGTTAATTTATTAGTTTTTTCACATTTCTTAAAAATGGATGCGACTAATCTCTCGACAAAACGTATTTATGTACATACAAAAACACATAAAAACAAATATAACAACATACATAGAAACATACATAACATGATGAGATGGCGTCGCAAGGGGCCTGCCAGACGAATGATAAAAGTGACGAAACCGACAGATGGGAGGAAACGTCACAGTGAGGAAAGCAAGGAGATAACAGAGGCGTTAGCTCGTGTTTCCCGTCGCTTCAAATTACACCGTTATTTTTTGCCTTGCATGAGAAGTTATTTGTTCACCATGGGCAGGAAGGTGTGCTGACGTGATTAAGACATGCATTTTAAATTGTAACTAGTATTGTTCTTAGAAAACACTTGTATTGTGGGTTTTCTCATTCTGCAAGTTGAAAGCGAAATGTTGGAGAGCAAGGGGGCAGAGTTGTAGGTGGGAGAGATGACCAAACGAGTTGAAGTGAGGGGTTTGTAATCGATTGGGTTGTTACTCATAAAGGGTTTGAATGGGTTGTTGTTTTTAAAGGTTTTTAAAACATTAAGTGGGTTGTAAGTTTCATAAATCTCAGTTTTTTGCAACTTGGAATTTTAGAAATCGGCATGAATGTCTTGAAAATCTTTTTTTATTAAGACCGTAGGAATGTAATGAAATGAACCATTTTATAAACACCGAGTGTTTTCCAACAACTATTAACACTCTGTGTTGTTGGCTTTTTCATTCCGCGGGTTAAAAGCGAAAGGGTGGAGAGTGGAGTTGCAAGTGGGGGAGACAAAAAACTAACAAAAGTGAGGTGAGGTATTTGTAACCGACTAGATTGTTACTTCTAAGGATTTTAAGACATTATGTGGGTTTTTTTTTTTTTTTCATTTTTTTTTGTAAATGGTTTTCAAACGTTAAGTGGGTTGCAAGTTTTGAAAAACCTAGTGTTTTGCAACCTAGAATTTTACAAAACAATATGAATGTCTTGAAACACTTTTATTATTTAGAATGTAGGAATGTAATGATAGGCACTATTTTGTAAACACCCAGTGTTTTACCAAAACCATTAACAATGTGTGTTGTCAGCTTTTTGATTCTGTGGGTTGAAAGTGAAAGGTTGGAGAGCAGAGAGAGATAAAAAAAATCGAAGTGAGGTGGGGGGGTTTCTAACCATTTGGGTTGTTAGTTGTAAAGGGTTTTAAAACATTATGAGGGTTAGTTTTTTTAAATGGTTTTCAAACATTAAGTGGGTTGCAGGTTTTGTAAAACTCGATGTTTTGCATCTTAGAATTTTACAAAATAGTGTGAATGTCTTGAAAGGATTTTGTTATTTATACCTTAGGAATGTAATGAAAGGCATTATTTTATAAACACCCATTATTTTCCAAAAACCATTAACACTTTGTGTTTTACCACTTTCAACAAGTTTATTCATTATTGCTGATAATGGCAAGAAATTGGTGTTCTTGCTATTTGTAATGCACACGTACACATACAAGATTAAAATCCACAAGGGCTTGAGTATGTTGTGATGTGGGTCGCAGTTTTATAAACACCCAGTATTTTTCATTTCATTACATTGCACATATTTCAAACTCAAAACATTACTTCACATTGCATAACTAATAAGTAGATGCTGATAGATGACAAAATTTAAACTACAATATAGTTTTTTAACAAAGTCAACCTATGAAGTTATGTAGTTACTTCACATTGCATAACTAATAAGTAGGAGCAACTACTAATTGCATTTTCTTGTCATGGCATTCCAAGAGACCACATTTGTTTGAGACATTTTTTCAAAAAGTTCACTTCCTTTCTATGAAAGCATAATAGTAAGCAACAACATAGACAAGGCAGTGAATTGGTTGAAAAAATGCCTCAAAGAAGTGTGGTCTCATGGTGATTGGAATGCCATGACGAGCCATAGAAAAGGAAATGAACTGTTTCTATGTATGATTTCTTATCTATGGCTTGCCACTATGTTTTGGCAGAATCACACTCACCTCTCATTGTGTTCTCCAAAATAATTGTAGATAATTAGAGTGATAATTGCAAATATATGATGATAATTAGAGTGATAATTGCAGATAGAGACCCCCTAACAATTATTTTTGATTAAAAGGGAAAAATAGGTTTTGAAGGGACCTGAAACCCTTTACAACAAAAGATACAAAATGCTGCACAAGAGGATAATCAAAAGACCACCAACAACAACCCAACAACCAAAAAACACAACAAAGTAGGTGCTGACCAAAAAATAAGGCAAAAAACTACCAATAGCACCCAACAACCACACAACAACAAAACAACCTAAAAGAAAGCAACACCTAGCAGGAAACAAAAAGCAATAAAAAACCAGGCACTAGTTCAAGACACTCAGAGTGTTGGCCACCTCAATCTGCTGGTTCCTATACTTTTCGACCATATCCAACAACTCCTCAAAATCAAATGATTTCTTCCAATTGACCAACCCTCTAACAATAGGTTCTTTATCATCATCTTTAGCAACTTTTTTACCTTTTCCCTTAGCCGCGTGCTCTTTCTCCATAAACTCAAAGAAATAAACAGGTGATCCTCCCTGAGCTCACTTATCTTTTTGAAGAGGACCTCCAAGGAGTCTGCACTGTTCTTCATAGATATATGACATGCCTGCATTAATTTCTTGATATCCAAATTTATACCTAAAACCTTGGCTTCCAGTGCTGCGAATCTTTCATCACATAGAGATTTAAAGTCATGAAAGGAACCTTCAAGGTCCACCATTCTGTCAATAAAAATGTCTGACACCGAACCCTTTAGAACATTCTTTAGATTCTCCTTCAAACCTCTAATTTTGATATTAATCTTATTGAACTTTGTAGAGTCCACTTAGCTAATTTAAAGGTACCAGTAGCCCTGGCTCTAGCCATATCCAATAATTCAAACATGGAGGTAGTGCCATCATCAAGGTAAGAAAAGTCCTCAAAAAGAGGATTTACTTCAAAGGCTCCCGTTTGGATTTTTTCCTTTTCGCAACCTCCTCATCTCGACCCCCAATCTCCTCGTCCTACTCTTCCTTGGGCAAGTCCTGCACAGGGGAATCCTCAATGGTCACTGTCTTGCCACCAACATCTTTGTCATCACCAGCTGCATTGGGGTCCTTAGTTCGAACATTTGAGGCCTTGTTTTTAAGGTTAGCGATTCACATCGACAACCTCCTTGATTTCTCACCCAACCCCACAACAATATCTTGTGTCCCCACCTCAAGGCCGTCACCAACAACATCTCTACCAACAACCACCTCCACAGACTTGGGAGAAGAATCATCTGACCCCACCTCCATGCCCCCACTCCCAGAAAGGGAAAGTCGCTTAACTTCCCTATTAATCTTAGCACCAACCACCTTCCTCTTCTTCAAAGATGTCGTCGCAACCAAAGGAGAAAAATCCTCCTCTTCATTCCATTCCTCCTCCTCATCTGAAGAGGACTCCGATGACCCATAATCATCACTTAAAGTCTTCTCCTTTCCCTTAATGGTAGGAGCAGGGAGAAGAGTCTTGACATGTTCCATAATTAATAAAATGAGCCCTTCATGGAGGACAGGGGCCCTCCTGTTCTTCAAATATGCATACACTGAAACCTTTAAAGATGATAGCAGAAAGAAAGGAAAAGAAATGAACAAACCATGTCTGAAATGGTTGAGGAGAGTAAAATGGTGACCAAGAATAGCCCTGAACCTCCCTTCTAGAGTCACGTAATGCACCAGCACCTCAACAATGCTCGCCTATATTTTCTTGAGGGAAGTTCTCTCATAGCCCCAACTCTCCAATTTGATTAATTGCTTCTGCTCATCATCTTTAAAAAATTGGTCCATCACCTCCTCATTACTCTTTTTATCCTTGAAAAAAATTCATGCAACCGTTGGCATCCCAGTAATTGTGGCAACCAAATCCTTATTTATCTCCACTTCTAGACTTTTAACCTTGAACTTTCGATTATGTGAGAAAGAAACAAATTGCGTCGAGGCATTAGGGTCATGCCCATGCAGTCTCTCCAAAAATGAAGTAAAATTACCATGGCACAAAATATTCCATAGTTTTTTCTTTCTCCGAATGTCCCCGCATGAATGTGGCTTGATTCTACTCCTATCACCACCCATGACTATCAACACATAGCTCACAAAACCCTTGTGAACAACACTCAACTAAAGACCAGAGAGCAACAATACACCCACAAAGCGTGCGAAATGAAGGAAGGTACTAGACCATAAATTCTGCATCACCTCAGCCCACGTCATCATTCCTCAATAAACTCCTAGCTCTCTTGGGAAGGATCGATCCTTCCTCCCACAAACAAAATTCATTTAAACTGACAGCCTCGTTGGCAAAAAAATATGCCAACAAATTACCTTCTCGGTAAGTGTGAGAGACACGAGTCTCTTCACAAGATTGCAACATGATTATCGTATCCTTAATGAGCTGGTCGACATTCCAACTCAGAGTATGCATGCCATGTAGATAATTTATTATGTTCATAGAGTCACCTTCCACCCATAATTTGGAATACCCTTTGTTGATGGCATATCTAACACTTATGAATGCAGCCTCCGCCTCTGCACAATGATTGGTCTGAGTTCCCAATGGGAGTGCCACTACACAAAGGAGTCTGCCAACATTATTTCTTAACACCCCCCCACAACCTACTAGCCCAAGATTCCCCTTTGCTGCCCCATCAAAGTTAACTTTAACCCAACCAAAGAGAGGAGGCTGCCATCTAGTATTCAATCTAGCAACTAAGCTTTCCTTAGGATTCAAAATAAGAATTGAAATAATCTTCCAATTAGAAGTCACCAGAAGCTCATAACCAACAAGGAAAGTAGAAGGGGTACACTGAGAAGAATCAGAGCGAAATTCTCCAAAATGGCTCGTCAGATCTTGATAAAAAGACTATCAACCTTGAGTTTAGACTCCTAGAAGATCCTATTATTTATTTATTTCTGTAATCCCCAAGCAATATGCATATTCATAAGGTCCCACAACCACCGCATAACAGGAGAGGAAGAGGGGTAAGTCCATTGATCAAAAAAATTAGCAAGAGAATTCAGGAAGACCCAATCAATATCCCAAGTCTGAGAAATTTACTCCAAAGAGAAAAAGAATAATCACACCCAAGGAGAATATGAAAATAATTCTCACCATCAGCTTCACAAAGAACAAATCTATTAGGGATCACAAATCCCCTCTTACAAAGGTTGTCTTGCATTAGAACTTTCCCTTGCACAAGCAGCCAGAAGAAGACATTCACTTTAGGAATCAGGTTCTTATTCCATAACCTTCCCTAGAAAGGGAGAGGGGTAGGCACTTCCAAAGGACAAATGAGAGCATAAGCCACTAAAAAGTTTCCACTAGCACAAGGGGCCCAAATGACTCTATCCTGTCTAGGAAAAGAGGGGATCTAGACCTTACATAAGAAGTCCTTCAAAATTTTCAAGGACGAATCCCAAATCTCAAAATTCTTCCACTCCCCATCCTCAAAATAGTTAGCCACCTTGGTCCCAAAAAGGCGTTTACACAAGGGGACAATAGGGGTATCCCAAGGAACACAAATAAGAGGGTGGACCCCACACCAAACATCTTCCCATAAAATAATACTAGTACCATCGCCCTAACAAAATTTTGTTACAAAATGGGAAACACCTTATTTAACAAGCAATGCACTTTGGCTCGCAGATATATCTTTTCATCTTTAGTAGATGTATCAACAATATAATATGAAACTCTACCCACAACTATAGGGAAATCCACCTACACAACCAAGTACTATTCTCAAAGATATTAATTCATTTATACTAGAGTGATAATTGCAGCTACCAATTGCATTTGTTTGTCATGTCATTCCATGAGACCACATTTGTTTGAAGCTTTTTATCAAACATTTCACTACCTTGTCGATGAAAGCATATTAGTAAGCATAATATTAAGCAACACCATAGGCAAGGCAATGAAATTTTTGAAAAAAGCGTCAAACAACTGTGGTCTCATGGTGATTGGAATGCCATGACAAGCCATAGAAAAGGCAATAAATTGTTTCTATGTATGATTTCTTATCTATGGCTTGCCACTATGTTTTGGTAGACATATACTCACCTCCCACTATTTTTTCCAACTTGCAATCATACTATGCATGTATATGGTTGTTGGAAAACATTGGGTGTTTACTATCAAAGCATAATAGTAAATATGGATTGTCATGGCATTCCAACACCATGGTGATTGGAATGCCATGAAAAGAAATATACAAGGAAATGATTTGTTTCTATGTATGATTGCTTATCTATGGCTTGCCATTGTGTTTTGGTAGACATATACTCACCTCTCACTATTTTTCCCAACTTCTAATCATTTTGTGCATGTATATGGTTGTTGGAAAACATTGGGTGTTTAGTATCAAAGCATAATAGTAAATATGGATTTTCATTGCATTCCAACACCATGGTGATTGGAATGCCATGACAAGCCATATACAAGGAAATGAACCATTTCTATGTATGATTGCTTATCTCAAGCTTGCCATTGTGTTTTGGTAGACATATACTCACCTCCCATGCTGTGTTTTCCAACTTGAAATCATACTATGCATGTATATGGTTGTTGGAAAACATTGGGTGTTTACTATCAAAGCAATAATAGTAAATATGGATTGTCATGGAATTCCAACACCATGGTGATTGGAATGCCATGACAAGCCATAGACAAGGAGATTAACTATTTCTATGTATGATTACTTATGTATGGCTTGCCACTATGTTTTGACAGACATATACTCACCTCTCATTGTGTTTTCCAACTTGCAATCATACTGTGCACATGTATATGGTTGTTGGAAAAAATTGGGTGTTTACTATCAAAGCATAATAGTAAATATTGTTAAAGTAAAGGTTTTAACCTAATTATGTTGATTAAGTTACCTTTATTCCCTTCTTAAGATTTCACGTTAGTTTGCATAAAGTGACATTTAATAATTATATTAATTATTAAATGTTATCCTATTAGGGCTTCTTTTAGGGTTTTTCCTATTAGGGTTTCTTTAGGGTTTGCATGATCTCCTTTTTATAAGGATTGATCCCATTGTATTTCATATCAATTCATTCTCTCATTCTCTCTGATATATACATTTTTAGTTTTCAGAGAACCCTTGCTTGTTTGTCTCCATCTCTTCTTTTGTGACAGGTTATTTGCATGTAGGTGATCTTCGGGGTTTGTGAAGTTGTATTTTCTCAACTCCTACAGGATTGTCATGGAATTCCAACACCATGGTGATTGGAATGCCATGACAAGCCATAAACAAGGTAATGAACTATTTCTATGTATGATTGCTTATCTCTGGCTTTCCACTGTGTTTTGGTAGACATATACTCACCTCCCACTGTGTTTTCTAACTTGTAATCATACTGTGCATGTATATGGTTGTTGGGAAACATTGGGTGTTTACTATCAAAGAATAATAGTGAATATGGATTGTCATGGCATTCTAACACCATGTTGATTGGAATGCCATGACAAGCCACAGACAAGGAAATGAACTATTTCTATGTAATTGTTTCTATTTCTTGTCTATGGCTTGTCATGGCATTCCAAGACCATGGTGTTGGAATGCCATGACAATCCATATTTAATATTATGCTTTGATATATTTTTTTGACAATCCATATTTACTATTTAACCATGGCATTGGAATGCCATGAAAATCCATATTTACTATTATGCTTTGATAGATTTTTTCTAAGCATTCATAGCTTGTTGAAAAGACCCTGTTTTAGGCTTTTAGCCGTAGTAGCAAGGTAGTGAATTGTTTGATAAAATGATTTGGTAGACATGTATGAAACATGTGGTAGAATAGACAAGGCAGTGAACTATTTGATAAAATTCCTCAAAGAAATGTGGTCTCATGGTGATGGAATGCCATGACAATCCATATAGCAGCAAGACAACAATATAGATTGGCATGGAATTTCATCACCATGAGACCACATTTCTTTGAGGTATTTTATCAAAAATTTCACTGCCTTGTCCATGCTACCACATTTTTCATACATGTCTACCAAATAATTTTATCAAATAGTTCACTACCTTGCTTCTATGGATAAAATCCTAAAACATACCTACTTTTGAACAAGCTACAAATGCTTGGAAAAAATCCATCAAAGCATAATAGTAAGAAATAACATAGACTGTAAGGCAATGAACCATTTGATAAAATACCTCAAAGAAATTTGGTCTCATGGTGATGAAATTTCATGAAAATCTATATAGCAACAAGGCAATAGTATGGATTGTCATGGTATTCCATCACCATGAGACTACATCTCTTTTGGTTGTCTTTTGATGGTACATGATAAAAGATAGCCATCATGAAGAAAAGACAATAGTTTGAAAATGAAAAATGGCAATGAATTCATTGAAAGAACAATTTTGAATTCTCATGGAAAGGCTCTTGCATATCAAATTGAAGATAAAAGTGATCCAATAGCCCTTTTACCAAAGGTTGTGGTACTACTCTATGTATAGGTACATAAAAAAGCATTAAAAATCCTAGGAAGAATAATGGTTGTAGATGTTTCTTGATTAAAGGAGCAAGTTCCTGACATAGTATACACAACTTTGATGGAGTATTATTTAACTATAGTCACACTTCTAGAATTATTATCAACTAGAAGTTATAATGAAGGTGATTTTACAAATAGATAGAATAATGAGTGTTGGATTCACTCTTTGTAGCTTTCTTGATTTGATAGGTTGACATTGAATAATTTGGAATTATGAAAGTCCCAAAGTGAAATGACAGTCAAGGTGCTAAAATTTGAGAAATGAGTAAAATATTGAACATAGTAAACCTATTAATGATAGTCCAAAAATAAAATCACATGAATGGTATGTGCAGGATCATCATGAAAAAAATAGGCCCTTAAGTGGCAATAAAATTTAGAAAAATTAGAGTTAGGCAACTTGACGTTGAAATTTGAATAAGTTTTCTATATTATTTCAAAAATATGTAAGAATAGAATCTTTAGAAAATTGAATTTAGTTTCTAAAATACTAGGTTTATTTAAAAAATTAAAAAATCTATTTGGTGAAAATTTGAAATTTCAATGCAATAGTACTTAAATTTCAGGGAAAAAAAGAAGAAGTAGGTGTCTGTTTGACCACCATAACCACAATAAAATGATAATATTTTAGATATAAGTAGAGGACTCATGTCCCGATGTGATGCATTGTTTTTTGTAATTTTTTTCCAAGTAAATAATTAATTATGATTTTTTTATTACAACTTTTAAAAAATATAAAAAACTCGTATGTCTAACCACCTTAACTTGGTCAAAACTTCATGAAATTAAATTTTTTATTTATTTTAATCCTATAGTATGTGAAGCATAGAATGTGACACATGTTTCAGATTCAAAAAATGTGATACTATTTGAAAGCTATAGATGTTTTTCAATCAACCTATCAATTAGGACTTTAGTCGTAATTCAACTAGAAAATGAATAATAATAATTTATTAAATTCAAAGTAAAGCATAAATTATATTGGTGGAAAGATGAGAATCTCATTTATAAACCCTTTTCATTTCATCAATTTTGGAAAAAAAAAGGTCGGCAGCCACATGGGCCATCATATCAGTTATATATCACCACTTTTTGGCCCATCATGATCCTGCACATACCCTGAACTCAATCAAGTACCCCTTAAAAGGTAGTTTAATGACACTTAAACATAGAGTAGTCATCATGATAATGGGCACCTGTTGAAGCTTTGAAGGTTAAAAGTGAAGAAGGAGAATCCTATATTACTATGATTGAGACTATTGGAAAAGCATATGAAGATACACAAAATCAGAACTAGTGATTGATTCAATAGGTTACAAAGAGATGGTTATAAAAAAAATCTAGTATCTAGGAAGGGGCATGAATCAGTCATGGATAGTGATAGGTTTATGAAGTAGCCAAGACTTGTGGTGAAGTAGAAGGTAGAGCAAACCTATGATAGTGGTATGTGATGAATAGTCATCATAAGGATAAAAAGGAAACCTTTGACAATCTATGACAGTCCCTTATGATGACAACCATGAAAAGAGGACATGCCTTGCTTCCTAGGGTAATCCTATCAATGAAATACATTATGCCAATCAAAAGTACAAAAGTTTATTAGGCAATAAAGTCAAGGATAGCATTATTCTAAAAGTGAACATAATGAAAAGAAATGCTTGATGGAGTAACAACCTTAAGGACAATCATGAGAAATATTCTTCATCATCAAAGGTATAAGGTCAATGAGATGAAAAGAGTAAATGACTATGCAATATCAAAGTATGAAAATGGAAAGTCAGACCTATGATAATGGTGTCATATGACTGTTGAAAAGGTAGTTTTTCTATAATAAAAATAGTAGCAGTCAAATAATGATGTTGACAGTCCCTATAAAGGAAGCTAGGGTAGAGTTTGAGAAGGAATTAGGTGAGGTTTTCAAAGAACAATTAAGAGACAACAAAATCATAATAGCTGGATCTCAAAATCAACATGACATTCACCATTATCAAGGACAAAAAAAGTGAAAATTAAATGTAAGCATGGGATAGTCATTCCAAAAGGATAACCACCATGATCAAGGATAATAATTCAACTATCAAAGATAACATTGTTGTGCTTATAACACACACGCCTCATTCAGAATGGGGACCCTCTCTTTTTTTGCCTGGCTGGGTCTTTTTGCTTGTCACCTCATTTTGCATTCCCCCTGTTTTGGTGTCCTCGATGGTCAATGTATCCTTCAAAGTCTCATTTTAGGTTGACTGTGTTTCACTCCTCAATGATTGCTAGGTCTTGGTCTTCTTTGGGCCTTCTTGGTCACTTTTCCTTTCTCGGCGTCTGTGGGACTTCTTGGGCCCGACCCATCGAGTCTCCCCCTCGGGTTTCCCCTTTCGGGTTTCCTTTGAGCCTTCGCTGTTGTGGATGACCATCAACCCTCATCCTTTTGGACTTCGGCCCCCGGTGTTCTCTTCGCCATTTGATTTCACTTGGCAAGTTTTTCAACGGTATTTCCTTCACGTCTCTCTAGACCTTGGGCTCTGAAATTCCCATTGCCGTCTTTAATTCAAAATTTCCAACCTCATTGACCACCATACCTGCATTTACTAGGGGCATTAATTACGATCAGGGGTATAAATATTGGGCCCGACATGTCATTTTCACATGTCAGGAGTCCCAGAGAAGTGCAGTGCCTCCCAGTTTTCACCGTCCTTGCGCCCGAGTCTCCACTTTGCCGTTCTTCGAAGATAAAAAAAATGCTCTTCATCGGGCCCATGAGGTAAGATCGCCGTCCAACCTCCTGTCGCATTTCCCTCACTTTCACACCTAAATAGAAAGTAAAAGTGGCTAAAAATGAATGTGTCTGATAGAAGAGGGATCGGGTTACGAAACCCATGAATTGAAATTTCCAAATCGGCCCTTAGGAACTTCAAAACTGAACTCGGAACCTTGACTTCCCATAGCCGTTCTTTGAACTAGGCGACTGTGCCCTCCGGGCCTGAGATTCCCTACTATCGTGATTATTTACAATGGAAATTTAACAAAGCTACCTCAATGTCAAAGCTCCTCCTGGGTTCCGGACTTCAGAACTCCACCCTCAATTGGCAACTCCTTTTTGACGGTTTCAAATGACATTTGCCTCACATCTATCCGACCCCCAGACCTCAGATAACCAATTGATGTGAAACTTGTCAAAAGGCATCTGCTTCCAAGCACCCGTTGGGTCTTAGGCCTCAAACTTCTATCTCCGGACCGTTGTTTTTGTTTCGCCATTTCTGAACGACCGTCATGTCACATCCTTTCGGCTCCCAGCCCCCGAGTGTCTCCCCGATGCTTGAATTTGAACAATGAAAGAAGTCCTTGCCTACCTCGGAGCCCGCTTACCAGACCTCTATCGTTGGGATTCCGAAATTTCTGCCTTTGTCATCCAAAACGAAAAAACCAACCTGTCTTTCTGTCACTCAGGGCCTGACAGTCAAATCTCCTTTGGGTTTTGGATGAAGGTAGTGTCTTTTTGGGTCTGGTTCACCGGAATGCATGCCTTAGACTTCCGTCTTCGCTTCGTTATTTCACATGGCTATTCCCCAACGGTATCCTAGCCCTCGCGGCCCGGGCTCACGAACAACTAAGATTCAAAATATGGTCTCACAGCCTTCAGCCTCCCAGGTTCTAGCCTCTGGAACTCCTCCTCTGGAATGTCATTTCTGCAAAGCTGTTCCAAATAGCTAACTCTTGACAACCTTCCTTCAGTTTGAACTCGAATGCCTTAATGATGACCTAAACGGCCTCAAATTTTGAAATTAACTTCGACCCATGTGCTTAAATTTGACCTTCTTCCACATGGACCCTTCATTATCCAAATCCAAGACCGAGAGAAGTCATCTGCGATGCCTTTCCCTATTCGCCCTTCCAAAACAACATATTTCCAAGGGAAGTCTAGCCTCTAGGGCCTGGGTCACTCATTTTACTTTTGGAGAGCCTTCAAGTGACAAATTCATTTAGAATGATATATTGTTTTATCTAACATTGATTTGCAGGAATTTGTTGGAGGCTACACCCTCATGCTTAATTTTGTTGACTCTCACCTCTTTGTGTAGGATATATGGAATCTGGTGTAGAAACTTTGGGGGCAGCTAAGGACAAAGGAAAAAGAATTGGCAAAGCTCCTCGAGGAAAGGAGGATAAAGACCAGATGAAGTACCAGTTCCAGGGAGTGCTGTTGTACTCCAATATCACAACCAAGTGGAAGGACATCACAAACACAAATATTGGGCATGTCGATATTGATGAATTCATAAAAAGGGTTAGAATAAGCTCTAAAATAGATAATGCGAGACTCATCAGAAGCAGTGGAATAGCCAAGGCTGCGAGTTTCCCTCCCACCTTTATTTCCCCCAAGCTAGTAATGGCCTATAGAGAGGCATATCAACCAAAAACAAGGACTATTGTCAACAGGGATGGGAATGTCTTGGCTGATATGTCACCACCAGGGATAACAAAAACCTTCCACATTCCTATCTTCGGAGAGATGGAGCTGCCTACCATTTAGAAATGTAAGGAAATGTGGGATGAGGATCCTTTGAGATGCAAGAAGCTGATCAACCAATATTGGTTGAAGGAGAAGCGGGGCAGTGCTGCCAAGGTTCCTTAGGAGCTCTTTCATAGTGAATTTTTGACGACTACCATTATTTGATCACCATGTTGAGTAGAGAAATGGGCCTCCCTTATGTGGCGTATTTTCAAGAATGGATGGTCTATTTTGTTGAGCACATTCTCTATGGGAAGGACACCATGTTCTACTAGGGAGGAATAATCAGTGACCACTTTCATGATCAATTCATAAGCATCAAAAAGACATCCAAATTCTACATGACCTCTTACCTGGTATACTTGCTGGTCGATAAGAGGCCTTATAACGGGTTATTCAGAGTCCCAAACGAGATGCCTAGTAGAGAAGTCAAGGCGTTTGACAGATACCCTTAGCTACAGTTCAAAAATTTCAAAAGGGATTATTGCAGAGTAAACGATGCATTCATCACTTACATCATAAGGTTGCTCAGGGGAGATTTCGAGAGAAGGGTCTCCCACAGTGCTCGAGCATTTCTATAGGATTACGCCTTCTTGTTTATCTAGTTTCCCAAGTTCACCTACATTCATGCCCAACGATTCTCAGAGAGGCCGAATAAGATACCTCGGTACCCTAATGATCAGATCATATTATTGGAACTATCTTGGTAGCTGCGACACATTCACACCATCCTAAGCAACAAAAATCTAGTGGGGATTCCTTATCCCCTTACACTTGTTCAAGGGATGTATGAACTTTATACTTCCTAGTGTGCGAGAAATTCAAAGAAGGAATTGGTAGAATATCACTTCAAGTCCTATGCGGAAAGACCACGGGTGGATCCATACGATCATCTTAGAAAGGCATTTGGGCAAGAATACACCCACCTCCACCATGTCGAGGATTTCTAGGCCAATTGCAAGGATGACCTTGAAGTGTAGTTAAGGCACTGTATGCGGATGATTGTGTACTTTGTAAAGAGGGTGAATCTATTCTCGGTGCTCGATCAGCTTGAGGAGGATGAAAGCACTGTGAATGTCCTGAGGTATAGTGCTATGGAAAATTTACCATTGCCTTTAATTGATTGGAATGAGAAAGAGGTTGATGACCTCGACATTCTCACCAAGCCTGTTGAAGCTCAAACAAAGGCATGGATCGATGGGCAGGTTGCCCGTTTGAAGTAATAGGGAGTCGCCTTGACATTCAAGGGGCTCGAGAGTGAACAAAGTGGTTGTGATGGTGGGGCAGCTACTGCTACAACTAGAGAAACATCTAAGTCCCCACCGTATATTTTGTCAAAGAAGAGAAAGGAGGTTGACGAGCAACAACCCAACCCAAAAGTGTACGCTAGAAAGGCCTCGAATGAACCTCCCAAAAAACATAGAAGAACGAGAAATGTCACTGAAATTCCAGTGATACCAGAGGATCCACTCCATGAGGGAGAGGAGATGGAGGCTGATCCACCAAGATCTCCGCCTGCTTCATCTACTGCTACCACTACTGCTGCTATTGCTACCACCCCGCCTATCCCACATGCAATAGTTGCGTCCTCTCCACCTGCAGTGGGCATCGCTTTTCACCTCACTTCTACTTCTCCCATCGCACAATTCATATCGGTGGATTCATCCTCTGCCACTACCTCACCAATTTCTTCATTGTCCATGTCTCCTTCCTTTTCTCTCCCGACTGCCTCCGCTACTACTGCGATACCTGCAGTCGCTCTTCCAGAGTCATTTGTCAAATACATGCAAAATGTGCCATCTGAACTTGCGAGAATGTTTGCAAATCCAATGGTGCAAGCTGCAATTTTCCAAGCAATGGTTAACACCCTGGTTCCTCCTCCTTCTACTGAGCCACCTACTATGGAGGCTACGATGCAAATCTCTAATGATTTGGAATGACAACAACTAGAGGCAGCTAAGAGATTGGAAGAAGAGGAATTTTATTATCATGAGCACCAAATGTACGAACATCAGGTAATCGATGAGGTAGCCTATGAGTCTTCCAGTGATGACAACGAGGATCGGGGCATGAAGATAATTCAAGAAATAGCTGACTTGGAGCTTGACGCCAAATGGGCTAAACAACTCAAGGAGATTGAAGATAAAGAGGCTGAAAGATAGCCTATAGCTGAAGAAGGAGTTGCTGCTCTGGAGATAGAGGGTGATAAGTCTCCAGTGGAGTGGCATGACCGTGCCCTTCAGCATGGTGAAGAGACATCCTTTCATGAAGATAGAAAAGAGGATAGGCCCGAGGAACGCGGGAATGATCAGGATAAGAAAGAAAAGGATGCCAAGGGAGAAGACCACCCAAATGAATGAACACCCACCAAATCTCCCATCAAGCACATAATGTTCATACAAGACTCTGATGAGGAGAAAGAGGATACAAGTACATGGCGAGAGGCGCTCATTGAAAAGGCAATTGAAGTTAGAGAGGAAGAAAAGAGAGATCAATACGAGTTGCCTAGGGGAAAGTCTTCAATGCCTGATTGGCTAGAGAGACAGCTATAAAAAAAGGGCTCCCACTCCCAAGGACCCAAAGGCACGACTGGAGGCTATTTTGGCTCGAGCTTGGATCAACACTAGGAAGGAGAAGAAGCCCAAAATTATATCAAAGGTAATGATGGATGTCTCTGGATCTAGGGCTAGACAAATAGCTATGCTGGTGGTGGGAGAATAGGGAATAAGTTATAACATATCCACCATCAACTTGGGAGTGGGCACCAGGGAACAAAAGGTTGATCATCTCCAGGAATCAGTCGCCATAGTGGAGCACCTCATTCAACAGGACAAAGTTTCGAAGGAGGAGCTTGACACACAGGTGGCTGATTTGACAACCTATATCCAACAATGGTCATCCATGAAAGAACAACCCACCACATCCTTGGCCCCACCGCAGTTACTATCAAAAGAGTAGATTAACAAGATGGAAAAGAGAAAGAACTTGAACAAGACCACAAATAACTAGTTTCGACAGGTTTTGGATATTAGGAATACAGGTATCAATCTGGCTGTTCGAACAACAAACAGGTTCTTGGAAGTACAAATGTCTTTTGAAGGTATGAGGAAAATCTACATTGAGTTCCCAAAGAAGTATGGGGCTGCTTACCCAAAAATCAAGGCTATCCTCGAGCTGCCAAGTGAGATTTGGGAAAAGGAGTTTGCCTTCAAGGACGATGACCATTGGTTGATGGATGTTTGGAAGCGAGACTTCGATCACTTGAAGGAAAGACTGGAACAAGTGCTTGAGCAAGTAAATGTGGATGTTGAGTCGACCAAGGAAGCCAGGGAAGATTGCTTCTGATACTTGAAACTGATAACGGGGTATGAAGTACCCGATGTTAAGATCAACCCAGAGAGTATAAAGCCTCACTTCCAAAAGAGGATGGAAGATGGGATGTTAGTTGAGATTACTGCATATTTTATAAGGTTTTCTGCCCAAGCTTTTTCCCAATCCAAACTATTCAGAGACCACATTGCCAAGTATGAGGAGGACTGGGAAAAACTTATCAAAAATTCCAAAGAGTGGAGCTACCAAGTGCTGAAATCCGACATCATTGAAGTTGACAAGTTCCGGTCAGTGATCTTAAAATTCATGGAGTATGTAGCTTTGAAGAAGTAGGAAGGCAACCTTGTTATTGATGAAGAATTTCTAAAGGAATAGGTGTGGCAAAGAGAATTCAACAAGAGGATGAAAATGCTACAGTGCTTCAACTAGAAGATGAAATAGGGATATGGACAAAGTGTATTTTAAAAATGTAATATTTTGGGGGTGGGTAGAACCCTAGTTTATAGTGAGTTGTTGTAAAGACATGCTGTAGAAATTGCAATAGAAATACATTGATCTTAACACATTCTTGGATTTCTTGTCATGTTTCATGATTCTTCTCTCATAAGTTAAAGATTTAGTTAGATTTACTTTGCTGTTCTAGTTTCCTTTTAGTCAACTTTGGTAGATTTAGTAATGTTGTTCTTGATTGTGGAGATTTCTGCTGTGTTGATGCTTTTCTTGTCCATACTTTTGGTCATTTGCTACTGGTAGATGGTTGTGCAAAGTTAGTCTAGACTTTGATTTTAAATCTACCTTTAAAAATTAATCTTTGTTCATGCATAAGTGTGGTGAATGAATGATAAAAAAATTGCAGTCCTTAGAAGATAGCATAGGTTTCATGATACTATGAAATTTTTGGTTAAGTGAAATTCTATTTTAAGGAAACTATCCATAGTAGAAGCCTCCATGATAACTGTTCATCGGTAGTTGCAGGTCCAGGAACCCTCTCTCTTCCCTGCTCTTTTCCCTTTTTTTTAAGAAGAAACCTATGCTAAGGTTCATTTCACATTTTAAAGCCAAAAATTAAAACATAAATGGAGTTCAAGACTGCTGTTTGAACTTGCAGCAAAGTACAGTAATTTCCCGTCTTGAGAACTCTATTCGTAGATCCAATTCTCTTCTAGCTCCATCCACATAAGTCTACCCTGTGATTACTAGAAAAATCACATCAACATCAATTGAGATATTCCATGCAAGTCATGACCTGACACCCGAGACACCTTGGGGTAATTTTCAGCAACTTGTTGGATATTTCCTTTCAAGAGAGGGGATGCACCTATGCATTGCGTGTGTTGAGAAAGTGTGTCAAAACACCCATCAACATAACTAGCACTAGAGGGAGGGCCGTTTAAGGGCTAAGCTGGATCAAATCGGGTCTTTTCCCCCTCAAATATTTTATAGAATACTAAGGTCTACACCGAACAAAGGGGAGTTCCAAGAACTACCACCCCCTACCCGAGCTAGGAGAGCTAAGAAAGGGGAAATCTCCCTCTCCAACTCATCCGACCAGCCCATTTCACTTTCACCATCATCCTCCTCTTCTATCCATTCACCACCATCTTCTCCTTCATCCTTGGCATCATTTTCCCCTACTCACCCACTCCAAACAGTCATCCAGACTGCCGCTTCCCAAGGGATAGACGTTGCCTTCCAGCCCAACGCAGTCCCATTCCTGGAAGTTGTTCCATTAGCCACTGTTACCCCTTTGTAGTTACAAGCCAATCTGGTATAGCCACCTCCATCACCCCCTCCAATGGTGTGGTTGGGAAACAACCTATCTCCTTTGGCCTTCAACCTCTACCATGACATGCCAAAGAATCCTGAGAGTTTATCCATGAAGTTCAATCCCCGAGATTCGCAAAGGACAGTTGAGGAGCATGTCAAGATTTTTGAAATCGTGTTGAAGACTATGTAGATCATATACAAGGATGTGGCTTGCCAGATCTTTCCCTACTCCTTGGGGGAGGAGGCCTTCTATTGGTACATCAACTTACTGATGGGAACTATCAACACTTGGGACCTTCTAAAGAATGATTTCCTGCAGAAGTTCATAACTCCAATCAGTCCTGCAAAGTCTTATCGACTTTTTATGTCGGTTCAAAGAGAGGTCAATGGACCGATTAGCTCCTTTAATGATCGATTCCATAGAGCATATACCCGTTTGTAGGACCCATACGTGTTCAATGATGTTGCAGTTGTACCGGTCTATTATGCAGCATTGGACAATCTTACTACAACATTAGTAAAGAGGATGCGACCACCACCCACCACATTGGTAGATGCATACTCGAAGGTCGTCATTGCTAGCATGTACTTGTGACATAACATTTCTGGTACTCTACTCTCTTTGGGGCAGGCTACTCATCCTTCACAGATTCATGGGCTCACTCAAGCTTTGCAGCATCACACACCCCTCATGAACCCAGTACCAGAGCTATCCATAGTGCCACACCCCAGACAACCAATAAATCAAGCGCCTCCGGTTCCTCACTGTTTTCTGCCCCAACAGCAGCAGCAAGTCCATTCTCAACCGCCCCAAGTACCGACATATCTCCAAGTGTTTGAATTTCTGTCCGCTCACCAAAATCAGCCCGTGGCTCAGCCGATGTTCCTCCAGAATGCCACTCCACAACCAAATAGCATAGAGAAGGACCAAATCGATGAACTCACATAAATGATCAAGAAAATGTTTACGGAGATGACACATTTGAGAAACAAAAATAATCAGCTGCAAGATTCACAAAAGAGTATCCAAGCTAACCTTAACCATGACAACCGTGACAGCCATGAGAATCGGGATAACCATGATGCCAGCGCTTCGCCTGGGTAGAATTATGAGAGGAATCAAAATTCGAGATAAAATTTTGATAGAATGCCTTTCTCGAGGCAAAACCGAACATGGAACATGAGGCCTAATAATGGTGGTGTTCCCACTCCCCTTGATCAACCCAACAACAATGACAAGACTACGAGTGGAGTTTACTTGGCCGAGGGGTATGTGCAGGATCATGATGGGCCAAATAGTGGTGATATGTAAGTGATATGATGACCCATGTGGCTGACAACCTTTTTTTTACCCAAAATTAATGAAACGAAAAGGGTTTTTAAAGGATATTCTCATCTTTCCACCAATATAAATTATTCTTTACTTTGAATTTAATAAATAATTATTATTCATTTTCTATTTGGATTATGACTAAAGTCCTGATTAATAGGCTGATTGAAAACCATCTATAGATTTCAAACGGTATCACATTTTTTGAATAAAAAATATGCGTCACATTCTATGCTTCACATACTATAGGATTAAAAAAAAAGAATTGAATTTCATGAAGTTTTGACCAAGTTAAGGTGGTCAAACATACGAGTTTTTATATTTTTTAAAAGTTCTAATAAAAAATCCGTAATTAATTATTTACTTGGAAAAAAATTACACAAAAATATGCATCACATCGGGACATGAGTCCTCTACTTATATCTAAAATGTTATAAAAAAATAGTATCATTTTATTGTGATTAGGGTGGTTAGACAGACACCTACTTCTTATTTTTTCCCTGAAATTTAAGTACTACTGCATTGAAATTTCAAATTTTCACCAAATAGATTTTTTTATTTTTTAAATAAACCTAGTAGTTTAGAAACTACATTCAATTTTCTACATATTCTCTTCTTACATAGTTTGAAATAATATAGATAACTTATTCAAATTTTTACGTCAAGTTGCCTAACTCTATTTTTTTTGAATTTATTGCCACTTAAGGGCCTATTTTTTCCATGATGATCCTACACATACCCCGAGGTTGCTTTATCCGGTTGGTTCCGTATACACAGAACAAGTCGACATTCTAAATTGGATTGTTTGAAATTCCAGACGGATGCTGGATGTTTTTAGGTTGAAGTCCAAAATGCGGTGGACAACTCAGGATGCTGAGACATCATTCCCTCCGAACCATATGATTCCTCTATGCTGGTGGTCAACCAAGCTCCTTTCCCAAAGGTCGAGTGTAACACACCGGAGAAGGAAGGCGCCAACATGGGCATCATCGATAAAGCAGAAGAGGTAATTTCTGAAAGCCCTTTGGTTCATCTTTTTGAGTCAGTAGACAATGGTCCTAAGGATGAGGAAGAGCCTAGGGAAGATGAAGTCCAAATGTTTCACCAGCGGACTACCCCTTACAACCTCAGGAATAGATAGGCTGGTGGACCTCTTACAAAATCCACTCCACCTAATAATTTTAGTACCCCTCCTAACCCAAATGCTAGCAACAATCTGGGATACCCTCAGGTACCCACACAATACTTTACTAAAGGTAGACAGTAGAATCAAAATCAAAATCGACCCGCTATCCCCTCCCAAAATGCCACAAGCTCTTCCTAGAATACCGCTTATGATGAAGAAGTTGAACAAATGGGGGAGTATATTGCGGACGAATTTAAAAGGGTTAAGCTAAGTGTGTCTACCTTTGAGCTACTCAAGGTGTCAACTGTAAGAAATGCCTTTTGTAGAATGACAAATGGGACTCCATCGGTCGGGTCGACTCAAGAAACTCCTACTAAGAGGGTTTCCTTTGAGGATCAGCAAAATGAGCCGGTCGTTAGGTAGGTTTTTAACAAGAAGGTTGATCCCTTGCAAGTCAGTAGGAAAACAAGTAACCCACCCGGGACATGAATTAGATGCAAGCCCAAAAGAAGGGCGATGATAAATATGAGAGCCAAGTTGTCCAAGCGGATGTTGCCAGGGGTCTATTTCAAGGGAAATTCGAAACTCCTCCCTTCCTGACCACTATTAGGGTGTTTGGAAAGAATCTTCATAATTTCCTACTGGACTCGGCCGCTTCCGCTAATGTTATGCCCCTAAGCATGTGTAGGGCTATGGGAGTAGTTCTAACTCCGTCCCATCGTAAGGTGACCCAACTTGATAAAACAGAGATCAACATAGTTGGAGAAATCAACATAATACTTGTGCAGGTTGCTGTTGATCCCAGACTTCAGCAAACCATTGACATCCAAGTTGCTAACATCATGGATATGTATGGTATAATCTTAGGAATGGATTTCACAAGAGCGTTGAATGGGTACGTTGTAGTTGACTATTCTCATTTGTGGTTTCCATGGAAAGGGATGCCAAATCAGATTCGAATTGATCAAGATCCATGCATGAGTTTCATGATCACAGAATACAACAACACAAACAAAGTGTTGTTCATTGAAATAGAATTGAGGAATTACTACCCAGTATCATATCTAAATGAACAAGAATGCTTGGGAGAAGAGGAAATGGGAGAGGTCCTTCTGGTGTTGTGTAGTCCACCTGCCAACCTAGCCCATACCCCTCACAACATAGAAATGATGATAGAATCGGATGAGAAAGAGCCATGCGAAGACGGTAATCTTGGATTTCTGGATGGTTTCCTAGATTTCATAGAAAAATGCGTACTAAGACCAACTCAGTTTGGGAGCCATAATGAATTTTCAAGAACTCTTTCTTCCTAGTTGGTGCAAGGTACATAATGCCGCCCATTTAGAGTTTGAATGTTGTTTATGTTAGACAACAATTGAGCATATCAGAAGATGAAGCACTCCTGAGGAGAGAGCTCGTCCAACACCATCAGAACATACATGTTTAGAACCTACACCTCCTCAGAAGGTTACTGAAATGAGGCCGCCATTAAAGTCAGAAATCAGATCTGCCAATACTGGGGTCAAGGACTCTCCTGGGTTCTCGACGCTGCACTTTGACGGGTCCAAATCCAAGCACGGGGCCAGAGTCGGCTTTGAACTGATCAGTCCCAGGGGTAAGTCATATTTTTTTGCTCATAGGCTTCAATTTTATTGGACCAATAATGTAGCGGAATACAAGGCTTTGGTCTTGGGGCTCCTTATGGCATTGAGAAAAGGTGTCAAAATGTTGCAAGTCTTCGGAGATTCAAAATTGGTCATAAAATAGGTAAGAAAGGTCTATTCTTGTTATGACCGAAGATGAGCACTAATTATAGGCAGAGGGTATGGGATCTGATAGAAGGGTTAGATTCTTGTAATATCCAACTGATCCCACGCTCTCAAAATCACACCGTCAATGCCTTGGCCTAGGCGGCTAGCACCTTGCAACCGTTGTCATTGTCTGGCCTCAAAAGGTTTATAGTAGAGCTCAAGTCTATTCCATCTGTACCAGACAATGTAGCCAATCTTCAGGTGTTTAATGATGACACACACATCCTGGATTTTATCACTAGTTCTGATGTGTTCGCTACTCAATTAATTGATGAGGCTGAGCCTAAGGAGGCTAAACTGGATATAGAGGGGGTCATCAATCTCAAGACCAATACCATCCCTAGAGGTATGGTCCAACTTGAACAAATCTTTGACTTGGATCAGATCAGAGATCAAGATCAACAGGCCAAGAAGGATGCCATCAGCACCGGCTAGTGTGACACCTACAACCTCAGAACGACTGGGAATGCAAAGAATATATTAATTGGAAAGGTGTGCATAACCGAGGAAAGAAAAGGTATAGTTGATGCTTTGTGGAGGTACCACGATGTCATCATTTGGAGCTACAAGGATCTCAAAACATATGATACATCAATTATCACCCATACCATCCCTCTCAGGCCAGATGCGAAGCCATTTCGACAATGACATCACCCTGTCAATACCTTATTGGAACCAATTATATAAAAGGAAGTACATAAATTGCTGTCTGCTAGGATTATCTTCCCGATTCAACACTCTACCTGGGTTTCCAACTTGGTCCCAGTAAGGAAAAAGAATGGGGAGATCAAATGGGGACATTCGCAATCTGAATAGAGCTTCAAAAAAGGACAACTATCTAGTTCCGTCTTGGATGAGGTACTACAGATAGTAAATGGTTCTCAGATGATGTCATTTTTGGATGGGTATTCGGGATACAATCAAGTCATGGTGAAATATGAAGAGCGACATAAAACAACATTCACCACCAAGTGGGGCACCTTTGCCTATAGACGGATGCCTTTCAGTCTCATCAATGATGGCACCACCTTTCAACACGTGATGTATATTGCATTCAAAGACCTGATAGGAAAGTGCATAGTCATCTACATGGATGATTTAATAGTGTTCTCAAAACAGCGAGATGATCATGTTGCTGATTTATGCAAAGTTTTTCAAAGGTGCGGTGAATTTAGGGTTTCTCTCAATCCGAAGAAATGCATCTTCAGAGTAACCAAGGAAAAGCTGTTGGGGCATGTCTTATCAAAAGAGAGGATCTCCATTTAACCTAAACATATTCAAGCTATCATGAAGATTCAACTATTGGGCAACAAGAAAGAGCTAAAATATTTCTTTGGAAAGATCAACTTTGTTCATAAATTTATAACAGGCTTTGCTGAAATCGTCAAGCCGCTCAACACCATGTTAAAGAAAGACACCAAGATCCAGTGGACTCCTGAGGCAAAGCAAGCCTTTGGAGAAATAAAATAAGCAATTGCTGAAGCACTGGTACTAGTCAGTTGAAACTATTTGAAGCCTTTCTACAACTAATCATTTTCTTCAGATCATTCATGTGCCAACATCCTGACACAGAAGGATGATGACGGAAACGAGCATCTGATTGCCTTTATGAGTACCCCTTTGAAAGATGCCGAGTTGCGTTACCACAACATAGAAAAAAAAGAATATGCTCTTGTTAAAGGAGTGAATAAGTTTAGGCATTATATTATACATAACAAAGTGTTCGCCATAGTCTCAGACCCAGCAGTAAAGACATTGCTTATGCAAAATGAGCTGGGAGAACGAAGGGAAAAATGGATCGCATTACTGGAGGAGTATGATATGGAAATCTAGTCAATGAGATTAGTGAGAGGGCAAGCACTTATCAGAACAATGGCAGAAAAAGTTATTGAGGCTGGGCCTGAACTCGCGGTGCAATAATACCAACTAGAGAATGGTACGATGACATAGTATATTATCTGTTGAATTACAAATGTCTTCCCCGCTTGCGGGGAGTCCAAAGAAGTGCGCTTAGATTGAAAAGAAGTAGCTACATGTTGCAAGGGGCCATATTGTACAAAAGGAATCATGAAGGTATATACCTGAGATGCCTGGTCAAAGAAGAAGCAAATCAGGTCCTGAAAGAATTCCATGACAAGTTTGGTACTGGTCATGGATTTGGCTTGTCTACGACACATCAAATATTGAGGGTAGGTTATTATTATTATCCAATGGTCTTCAAGGAGGCTCATAGTCACATCTGTTCTTGCCATATATGCTAGACCGTGGCGACTAGAGAAAGGAATGCTGCTATCCTGTTGCAACCAGTTCTGGAGGTAATGCTGTTCGCACAATGGGGTCTTAACGTCATTGGTCCGATAAGCCCTCCATCATTTGTAGGACATAGGTACATTCTAACCACTTCTGATTACTGCAGTAGATGGACAAAATCAATTGCATGTAGGCAATGCATGACGGAAGTAGTAACTAATTTCCTGGAAAGTTTTATTTTGAATAATTTCGGTTGTCCTTATGCATTAGTATGTGATAATGGTCCCGCATTTGCATGATTGAAATTCACTGGTTGGGCCTTTGACTATGGCATCACACTCAAATTCTCCTTCGACTATTATCCCCAAGGCAATGGCCTTGCCGAATCCATCAATAAAAATCTGATCACCATAGTAAAAAAATTGCTTGATAGGAATCCCAAAGACTGGCATACCCAACTCCATTTCTCCCTTTGGGTAGACTGTACCCTACATAAGGTTCCCCTCGAAGATTCCCATTTCCACCTCGTTTATGGCTTAGAACCTATTTTCCCAATACACTTGAAAATCCCTACCCTCTAGTTCATCAATGATTTCTACGAAGGAGGGGATTACAGAGAAGCTCGCCTGGCTGAGCTATTACATTTAGAAGAGGTACGAGACCATGCAATAGAAAAATTCCCCAAACATCAAGGCATAGCCAAAAGATGGTTCGATCGCCGAGCCAAGATCAAGGCCTTCCGAATTTATGATCTAGTCCTATATTGGGACAAGAACCACAAAAAGAAAGGGGGAGACAACAAATTCGACAAGCTTTGGCTTGGCCCCTTTCAGGTTGCCAAAATTCTTGGGGATAATGCTTTTGTTTAAAGACTTTAACTGGTGAGGATGTCTTGTTACTTGTCAATGGGCAGCACCTTAAGCATTACTTCCAAGCTTGAGCTCTCCTAGAACTAGGCGTGTAAATACTTGTATATAGGTTAGGATAGGTTTCCTTTTTTTTCTCTCCTACTTTGTTATGTGTTGCTCATTTCTAGAGAGTTTTGTTTTGACCTTGAGAGTGTCCCCTTGTTTCTGTTGCGGTGGCCATGTTTGGCTCAATGAATGGTTCGCCCTGCTGCCCGCTCTTGTTTTGTTCTCTAGATAAGCCTTCATTCCCCACTCCTGATCCCTAGAAGGCCTTAAGCACTAGTTTCCTATTTTGAACTCTGGACTAATCTAGGATTGTACCGTTGTTTGAATCTCCTATGTTTGTCATGGATCATACATAAAACACACTTTAAAGGTTTCTGAAGAATTGTGTGGCAATCGCTAGGAGGGCTAGACAAGTGAAAAATCTAAAGTCTGCTCTAGCGACCACTCTGATTCACAAATCCATTGTATGCTTTAGTGCTTACATGATTGAGCAAAATAAAATAAAAGAACTGCAAAGCAATATTGAAAAGGGAAAGAAAATACAAAATCATGCAACTGTATGGGTGTACGAATATCTCTATCAGGGCTATGGATGCCTGGCTGGCAGTAGAGCTATGTTTGTGGGGTCACAACAACAACTCCATCGGGGCTATGAATGCCTGACTGGTAGTGGAGCAATGTCTAGGTTACTTTTGGGGTTAGAAGAATTACGTAGCTTGTCCCTTTTGATCAATTTTTGTTTGCGTGATTTCTGAGGAAAGGAAATGAACTCACCATGCACACACATCTGTGACAATGTCGTGGTACAATTTAACCTTGGTTCTTCTCCTTAACTTGTTCTTAGTTCAACCTTGGAAACTGGCTCTTGGTCTACAAAACCGAAGATTCTGGGTTCAGAATGAATGTTTATCTTTAGAACACCAGAAGCGTTCTCCCAGAAGAGTCACCATTTGTTATGCCTATAGCACACATGCCCCATTCAGAATGGGGACCCTCTTTTTTTTTTTCCTCATTGGGTCTTTTTGCTTTCTGCCTCATTTTGCGGTCCCCCCCATTTTGGTGTCCTCAATAGTCAACGCATCCTTCAAAGTCTCATTTTAGGTTGACTATGTTTCGCTCCTCAAAAATTGTTGGGTCTTGGTCTTCTTCAGGCCTTCTTGGTTACTTTGCCTTTCCTGACATCTGTGGGACTTCCCGGGCCCCGCCCATTGAGTCTCCCCCTCAGGTTTCCCCTTTTAGGTTTACTTTGTGCCTTCGCTATTGTGGATGGCCATCAACCCTCATCCTTTTGGACTTCAGACCCCAGTGTTCTCTTCACTATTTGATTTCACTTGGCAAGTTTTCCGATGATATTTCCTTCACATCTCTTTGGACGTCGGGATCTGGAATTCCTGTTGCCGTCTTTAAATTGAATTTACCAACCTCATTGACTGATGTAACTTCCTTTACTAGGGGCATTAATTGCAATTAGGGGTATAAATATTGGGCCCGACATGTCATTTTCACATGTTAGGAGTCCTAGAGAAGTGCAGTGCCTCCCAACTTTTGCCGCCGTTGTGCCTGAGCCTCGACTTTGCTGTTCTTCGAAGATCAAACAACACTCTTCATCGGGCCCATGAGGTAAGATCACTGTCTGACCTCCTGTCGTATTTCCCTCACTTTCACACCTAAATAGCAAGTAAAAGTGGCTAAAAATGAATGAGTTTGATAGAAGAGGGATCGGGTTACGAAACCCATGAATTGAAATTTCAAAAATGACCCTTAGGAACTTCAAAACTGAACTCGAAACCCTGACTTCCCATAGCCATTCTTTGAACTAGGTGACCGTGTCCTCCAAGCCCGAGATTCCCTATTTTCGTGATTATTTACAATGGAAATTTAACAAAGTTACCTCGGTGTCAAACCTCCTCTCGGGTTCCAGACTCCAGAACTCCACCCTCGATTGGCTGCTCCTTTTTAGCGGTTTCAAATAACATTTTCCTCACATATATCTGACCCTTGGACCCCGGATAACCAATTGATGCGAAACTTGTGAAAAGGCATCCGCTTCCAAGCGCCTGTCGGGTCTCGGTCCCTGGACTTCTATCTCCGGACCGTTGTTTCCGTTTCGTCGTTTCTAAACGACCATGATGTCACATCCTTTCGAGTCTCGGCCCTGGAGTGTTTCCCCACTGCTTGAATTTGAACAATGAAAGTAGTCCTTGCCTACCTCAGACCTCGCTTACCAGACCTCCATTGTTGGGATTTCGAAAATCTCTCCTCCGCCATCAAAAAAGGAAAAATGAACTCGTCTTTCCAGCACTTGGGGCCCGACACTCAAATCTCCTTTCGGTTTTGGATGAATGAAGTGTCTTTTCGGGTTTGGTCCGTCAGAATCCATGCCTCAGACTTCTATCTCCGCTTTGCCATTTCACACAACTATTCCCCAACGACATCCTGGTGCTTGTGGCCTGGGCTCACGAACAACTAAGATTCAAAATATGGTCTCACAGCCTTCGGCCTCCTGGGTTCCAACCTCTAGATTTCCTCCTCTGGAATGCCATTTCTACAAAGCTATTCCAAACAACTAACTCCTGACAACCTTTCTTCAGTTTGAACCCGAATTCCTTAATGATGACCTAAATGGCCTCAAATTTTGAAACGGACTTCGACCCACGTGCTTAAATTTGACCTTCTCCCACATGGACCCTTCATTATCCAAATCTAGGACTAGGAGGAGTCATCTAGGATGCCTTGCCCTATTTTCCCTTCCAAAACAATATTTTTCCAAGGGAAGTCCGGCCTTTGAGGCCCAGGTCACTCATTTTCCTTCTAGAGAGCCTTCAAGTGACAAATTCATTCAGAATGATATATTGTTTAATCTAACATTGATTTGTAGGAATTTTCCAGAGGCTGCACCCTCATGGTTAATTTTGCTGACACTCCAAGATCAGATGAAGTAGTAGTTCCAGGGAGTGTCGTTGTACTCCAAGATCACAACCAAGTGGAAGGAAATCACAGACACAAATATTGGGCATGTAGATATTGATGAATTCATACAAAGGGTTAGAATAAGCCCTAAAATAGATAATGCGAGACTCATCAGAAGTAGCCGAATAGCCAAGGCTACGGGTTTCCATCCTACCTTGATTGCCCCTGAGCTGGTAATGGCCTATAGAGAGGAATATCAACCATAAACAAGGACTATTGTTGATAGGAATGGGAATGTCTTGGCTAATATGTCACCACCAGGGATAACAAAAACCTTCAACATTCCTATCTTCAGAAAGATGGAGCTATCTACCATTCAGGAATGTAAGGATCCTTTGAGATGCAAGAAACCAATCAACTAGTATTGGTTGAAGGAGAAGTGGGGCAGTGCTGCCAAGGTTCCTTATGAGCTCTTTCGTAGTGACTTTTTCGAGGACTACCATGATTTGATCACCATGCTGAGTAGAGTAATCGACCTCCCTTATGCGGCGTATTTTCAAGAATGGATGGTCTATTTCATCAAGCACATTATCCATGGGAAGGACACCATGTTCTACTGGGGAGGAATAATTAGTACCGCTTTCATGATCAATTCATAAGCATCAAAAAGACATCCAAATTATACATGACCTCTTACCTAGTATACTCACTGGCCAATAAGAGGCCTTATAACAGGTTATTCAGAGTCCCAAATAAGGTGCTTGGTAGAGAACTCAAGGCATTTAACAGATATCCTCAGCTGTAGTTTAGAATTTTCAAAAGGGATTATCATAGAGTAAATGATGCATTCATCACTTACATCATCAGGTTTCTCGGGGGAGATTTCAAGAGAAGGGTCTCCCACAGTGCTCAAGCATTTCTAAAGGATTACGCCTTCCTGTTTATCCAGTTTCCCAAGTTAACCTCCATTCACACCCAGGGATTCTTAGAGAGGCTGAATAAGTTGCTCCGGTACCCTAATGACTAGATCATATTATTGGAACTATCTTGGCAGTTGCGACACATTCACACCATCCTAAGCAACAAACATTTAGCGGGGATTCCTTATCCCCTTACACTTGGTAAAGGGATGTATGAAATTTATTCTTCCTAGTGTGCAGTAAATTCAGAGAAGGAATTGGCAGTATATCACTTCAAGTCCCACATGGCCAGACCACAGATGGATCCATACGACCATCTCAGAAAGGCAATTGGGCAAGAATATGCCCACCTCCATCATGTTGAGGATTTCTGGGCCAATTGCAAGGACGACCTTGAAGTGCGGCTAAGGCACTATATGCGGATGACCACGTAGTTTGTAAAGAGGGTGAATTTGTTCTTAGTGCCCGATTAGCTTGACGAGGATGAATGCACTATGACCGACCCAAGGTACAGTGCTATGGAAAATTTACCACTACCTTTAATTGATTGGAATGAGCAAGAGGTTGATGACCTTGACATTCTCACCAAGCCCGTTGAAGCTCGAACAAAGGCGTGGATCGATGGGAAAGTTGCCCATTTGAAGCAACAGGGAGTCACCTTGACATTCAAGGGGCTCGAGAGTGAACCAAGTGGTTTTGATGGTGGGGCAGCTGCTGCTACAACTAGAGAAACATCTAAGTCCCCACCGTCTATTTGGTCAAAGAAGATAAAGGAGGTTGACAAGCAACAACCCAACCCAAAAGTGTATGCTAGAAAGGCCTCGGAGAGTGAACCTCCCAAAAAACATAGAAGAATGGGGAACGTCACTGAAATGCTAGTGATACCGAAGGATCCAGTCCATGAGGGAGAGGAGATGGAGGTTGATCCACCAAGATCTCTACCTGCTTCATCTGCTACTATTGCTACCACCCTACCTATCCCACATGCAATAGTTGCATCCTCTCCTCCTGCAGTGGACATCACTGTTCACCTCACCTCTACTTCTCCCATCATGCAAGCCATATCGGTGGATTCATCATCCACCACTACCTCACTGATTTCTTCGTCCTCCATGTCTCCTTCCTTTTCTCTCCCGACTGTTGCCGCTACTACTGTGATATCTGCCCTCGCTCTTTTAGAGTCCTTCATCAAATACATGCAAAATGTGCCGTCTGAACTTTTAGGAATGTTTGCAAATCTAATGGTGCAAGTTACAATTTCCCAAGCAATGGTTAACACCCCGGTTCCTCCTCCTACTGAGCCACCTAGTATGGAGGTTGCGATGCAAATATCTGATGAGTTGGAACAACAACAACTAGAGGCAACTAAGAGATTGGAAGAAGAGGAATTTTATTATCATGAGTACCCAATGTACGAACATCGAGTAATCAATGGGGTAGCTTATGAGTCTTCCAATGATGATAGCGAGGATCAGAGCATAAAGATAATTCAAGAAATAGCTGACCCAAAGCTTGATACCGAATGGGATAAACAACTCAAGGAGATTGAAGATAAAGAGGTCAAAAGATAGCCTATAGCTGAAGGAGTTGCTGCTCCGGAGATAGAGGGTGATAAGTCTCCAGTGGAGGGGCATGACCATGCCCCTGAGCATGGCGAAGAGACATCCTTTCATGAAGATAGAAAAGAGGATAGGCCCGAGGAATGTGAGCATGATTAGGATAAGGAAGAAAAGGATGTTGAGGGAGAAGACCACCCTAATGAAAAAATGCCTGCCAAATATCCCATCAAGCGCATAATGTTCATACAAGACTCTAATGAGGAGAAAGAGGATACAAGGATAGGGCGAGAGGCCCTCATTGAAAAGGCAATTGAAGTCAGAGAGGAAGAAAAAGGAGATCAACAGGAGTCACCTGGGGGAAAGCATTCAATGCCTGATTGGTTGGAGAGACAACTAGAAAAAAGGGCTCCCACTCCCAAGGACCCAAAGGCATGATTGGAGGCTATTTTGGCTCGAGCACGGATCAACACTAGCAAGGAGAAGAAGCCAAAAATCAGATCAAAGGTAACAATGGATGTCTCTGGATCCGGGGCTGTACAAATATCTAAGCTGGTGGTGGGAGAACAGGGAATAAGTTATAACATATCCACCATTGACTTGGGAGTGGCCACCAGGGAACAAAAGGTTGATCATCTCTAGGAATCAGTCACCACTGTGTTGCACCTCATTCAACAGAACAAAGTTTCGAAGGAGGAGCTTAAGGCACATGTGGTTGATTTGATAGCCTATATCCAACAATGGTCATCCACAGAAGAACAACCCACCACATCCTTGGCCCCACCGCAGTTGCTGTCAAAAGAGAAGATTAACAAGCCAAAAAGAGAAAGAACTTGGACAAGACCACATAAAATTGGTTCCGACAGGTTCTGGATATTGGGAATGCAGGTATCAATCTGGCTGTTCGAACAATGAACAAGTTCTTGGAAGTACAAATGTCTCTTGAAGGTACGATGCGAATATGCATTGAGTTCCCAAAGAAGTATGGGGCTGCTTACCCAAAAATTGAGGCTATCCTCGAGCTGCCAAGTGAGATTTGGGAAAAGGAGTTTGCCTTCAAGGACGATGACCATTGGTTGATGGATGTGTGGAAGCAAGACTTCGATCACCAGAAGGAAAGGTTGGAACAGGTGTTTGAGTGAGTAAATTCAGATGTTGAGTGGGCCAAGGAAGCTAGGGAAGATTGCTTCCGATACCTAAAATTGATAACGGGGTATGGAGTGCCCGATGTTAAGATCAACCTTGAGAGTATAAAGCCTCACTTCTGAAAGAGGATGGAAGATGGGATGTCAGCCGAGATTACTGCAGATTTTATAAGGTTTGCTGCCTGAGCTTTTGCTCAATCTAAACTATTTAGAGACCATGTTTCCAAGTATGAGGAGGACTGGAAAAAGCTTATTAACAATTCCAAAGAGTGGAGATACCAAGTGCTGAAATACAACATCATTGAAGTCGACAAGTTCCGGTCAGTGATCTTAAAATTCATGGAGTATGCAGCTTCAAAGAAGTAGGAAGGAACCCCTATTATTGATGAAGAATTTATAAAGGAATAGCTATGGCAAAGAGCAATCAACAAGAGAAGGAAAATGCTACAGTGCCGCCACTAGAAGACGAAATAGGGATATGGACAAAGTGTATTTTAAAAATGTAATATATTGGGGGCAGGTAGAACCCTAGTTTATAGTGAATTGTGGCCACACAAATGTAAATCAATCTTGGCCACATGTTCTACCTTTTGGGCTCTATAAATAGGGGTTCTCCTCTCATTTTAAAGAGAGTTGTGTTGTAAAAACATGCTGTAGAAATTGCAATAGAAATACATTGATCTTGGTGCATTTTTGGATTTATTCTCATATTTCATGATTCTTCTCTTATAAGTTAAAGATTTAATTAGATTTAATTTTCTGTTCTAGTTTCCTTTCAGTCAAATTTGGTAGATTTAGTAATGCTATTCTTGATTGTGGAGATTTCTGTTGTGTTGATGCTTTTCTTGTCCATAATTTTGGTCATTTGTTGTTGGCAGATGGCTGTGCAAAGTTAGTTTGGAATTTGATTTTAAAGCTTCCTTTAAAAATTTATCTTTGTTCATGCATATGTGTGGTGAATGAATGATAAAACATCTGCAGTCCTTAGAAGATAGCATAGGTTTCATGATACTGTGAAATTTTTGGTTAAGTGAAATTCTATTTTAAGGAAACTGTCCATAGTAGAAGCCTCCATGATCACTGTTCATCAGTAGTTGCAGGTCCAGGAACCCTCTCTCTTCCCTGCTCTTTTCCCTTTTTTTTAATAAGCAACCTATGCTAAGGTTTATTGCACATTGTAAAGCCAAAACTTAAAACAGAAATGGAGTTCAAGACTATTGTTTGAACCTGCAGCAAAGTACAGTAATTTCCCATCCTGAGAACTCTATTCAGAGATCCAATTCTCTTCCAGCTCCATCCATGTAAGTCTACCTTGTGATTACCAACAAAATCACATCAACATCAATTGAGATATTCCATGCAAGTCATGACTTGACACCCGAGAGTCCTTGGGGTAATTTTCAGCAACTTGTTGGATATTTCCTTTCAAGAGAGGTGATGCACCTACACATTGCCTGTGTTATGAAAGTGTGTCAAAACACCCATCAACAAACATGTCATGGGTAGTGTTGAAATCCAAATAAGAAGCAATGTAAAGGTCTGATATGATACAATGGTACATTTAAATGAATAGGTAATTCCAATGTTCAATAGTGGAATGTGTTGGTGTTTTTTCCCAGTACACCTTAGGAAAACTCTAGAGGGTAGCCAACCTTCTTCATTAAGAATCCTAAAGATGAATGGCCAAGTCGATGGGTAAAGGTTTTCAAACCCTTCACCCCTACACTTTAGGCTCTGTAAAACTAGGGAGGGTATTTCCCAATTGTGTTTGCAAGGATTTTTCCTAAATTGAGAACACTTCTACACAGATAAGTTCCTTTCTCATGAAAACAAACATAATTCATCAAAGTGTGGCTGACCTTTACATAAATGATCATCTATTTTCTAGGAACAAAGATATATTTCAGACTTGTATCTTAGAATTGATAAAATTTGATTTAACATTGTCTTCATCATGAATCCATGGCTAGGTATTTCAGATGATACATTGGATTACAAGAATTTTACAACGAACAGGCCAGTGTCTTGTCAATTAGGAACAAAGTCAAAAATGTAATAGTCAGTAATACATGAATTAGCTAACCATGAAATTAGTGGCTTATCTTCATCATTCCTTACATTAGGAAAACTAGCAGTTCCTAAAACGTGACTTCTTATCAGAATCCTGAGCAAGTTCTTACAAACCTACAACTCCCTTCAAGTATTTTAATTAACCCCTTGAGTTAAGACAAGAACATAGTCATACATTCAGATAACCACTGAAGACAAATGAGAGGACACTTTGTTTTTCCATTTATAATATGTAACAATTGGATATAGGAGAGTACATGCTTTAGTTTTATAGATTTGTTTCAATGTCAAGAATCCATGAAAAACTATTTTAAGAATATCACATACAAAACTTGTACCCAAGACAATATTATGGCATATTCATCATACATTATGTATTAATTTAGTCTTCTATATTCTACCTAAGTCATTCTGGACTCAAAAACCCAACCCCCTACAATGAGCCTTGAAATCCCTTTTATAAGCCAGGGTAGCAACAAGCAAAGGGCTCATTGCAGTTACATTTTGATAATTTTTATGTTCATTTCATTTCATGGGGTTTCATTCCCAAATTGTTATATTTTTTCATTCACATATAACGGGAAAGAACAAGGCAAAAATAAAAAAGGAGCACCAAACTATTTGTCAAAGATGCCATGCAAGCCTTCCAAAAGGCACCATCACTAGAATCCGCACTTTGCTCAAAATCGGGAAGAGTCACCATCACCACCAACAAAAAAAACCACTAAATCAACCATGTAGGAAGTACACATCACAACACCCAAGAACCAAACACTAGCAAGAAAGGAAACACGGGTGTCACCCAACCTTGTGAACCGCTAAGTAAACACCCTCAGTAGGCTTCTTCACAGAGAGTGGAGTTGCGACTACCACCTCATCATCCAAGTCAGTATATGGCACCAAAGAAATAGGGCAATGGCTAGCATCAAGGCCAACACCTCCACCTTCTTTGAATAACTATTAGTAATTATGACCATACAACCAAGATTCTCGAAACAAACCCTAGGGTTTGCATCTAGTCTTGTTAATTCTTTCACAAATCTCGCAGACTCTTTTCCTTTAAACTTGACCAATTCTTCTGAACAGGTCCTTGTTCGGAGATTGTAGGCACTCTTAATGATGGTTCTCTCGACCCTTCCATGAGCAGTCCTCTTAGCCTTCAAAATAATTGGTGTTTCCACCACCATGGGTTTTACCTCTGGCTCATAAGTCAACGATTGCTGTAGACTTAATCTTCGTGACCTACGAACTGGTGTAGTAGAGGAACTTGGTCAGCTCATTTTACACCCAACACCTTCCCAAAGCCAATTATGTAAGGAGAATACTAGATACAACCCCCAGAATACCCCTATGTGCAGACAATGTGAGCCCCACAAACACCAAATATAGAAGGAATCACCGAAATACAACAAGAAAACCATATACATCGACACACCAATATGCCACCTTTGTGAGAACTCCTTAGGCAAAAAATTTACCACCCCATCACCCATGTGAATTAAACATAGGAACTGATAAATGCAGATGAGAAAATGAGCTACAAAAAAATCCTCATTAAATAGAGGAATTGAAGGCATGCTGCAATTTATGGCCATCCTGGTTTGCTCACGTGAGTGAAAAATCAGTCACTTGCATGTCGCATCTTAGCCGTTGATCGGTAAGGATTTAAAACTCAATCAATGAGGATCATTAAGGATCACCACTTGCTTTATCAGTCATACTTAGAAACAATGAGGAGATGTTTTAAAACTACCACGTACTCGACTGCATCCTAACTCCATCATCCTTGACATGCGCACCGTCGATCCTGAAAATCGTGGGTAAATCTAGGCCACAAACTAAAACACATCACCCATCGCGTGTTCATTCTTCCCACAAGAGTACCATCAAGCGATGAGACATCAACCATCGATTGTGGTCTTAGAAGGATCCTGACCATAGATAATCACCCACATCGCCTATTGTGTGTTGAGACTTGCCCAAACAATCCCAACCCACAATAAACCAAGCCCGTGTGATGGGGAGGAACTCAACCCATCGATGGTTGTGAGTTCCACCTAAAAATGCGAAGGATGACAAGCGATATTAGGGAAGTCGGCGATGCTAACCGCAACAAACCCTTGGCTTCCACGTACATCCTTCATCGCTCATCGCACATTACCCCCTCCTTGGCCGAGGTCAACTGACGAAGCTTCATCTCCTAGCAATGGGAAATAACTTACTTATCGATGGTCGCAGGTTTCTCCTTAGTCTACACAAGACAACTGGTGATAATTAGAAGGGCAGCGATGGGTTAAAAGATTAACCACATCAGTCATCGGGTGTTACTTCCCAACAGTGGTAAACCAACATGTGAGGGACTAGGGATGACTGACCAGAGAAAAAGAAAGGGCATCGCTCATCATGGGTTGCACATGGATATTTTAAATCGAATAGGCGATGAGGGATACAACACTTGGGGTCTGACTTAAGATTTATTTGAAATATGTGGGCTAAAAGTTCTTTTAAAAAGGGGCCACCTAGCCGTGACGGGAAAAGAAATGAAGGGTCTGGTAAAACCACAGGACCCAAAGCCATGAAAGATTATGAAATGAATGAGAACTAGATACAGTCAATCAACTCAAAATTAGAAGCCCAAAGACCAAACAAGGGTGTAAGCATGAATAAAACTTGTAAACCCCAACCCTAGTGACAAATAAGATAGTGATTATTAGGGTTTAATCATGAGATTTCAGTGGAACCAAGAAAATTTTAGGGATTCCACCATAATGATAGAGTATAAAGATGGAAGGAGATAGAGGAATACTGCAACAAAGAGATAAAACAATAGTTTTGAGAAGAACAGGGTCATGAAGCATATAGAGAGGTGCTTCTCATCACATTTCATACATTATAGTAACCGCTCCCTTCACTTTTCAATTTCTATTTTCCCTTGCCTAAAATAATAGGAGGTAGGAAAACAAAGTGGGTTTTTGGTTCTCTTTCTATACATTTAAAGCTAAGTGTTGGAGATTAGGGGGTTAAGTTGCCGATTTGGGTATGGGTTCACATATGGGCATGGGTAAGGGTACGGTGGTACAAAATTTTTATTTTTCCTTCTAGTTTTCATAACACCCAATTTTTTCCAACCCTTAATTCTAAGCTCCTTGAAGCTTAGATAAGTTGCTGCCTCATCAAACCTTAGGACAACAACATCCCTTTCTTTGATAGAGTTTTGAATTTATTGAATACTTTTTATGTACCTTTGCAGTTGCTTTTTTCCAACTTTGAGAGTATATTTATGATTACATAGTTCATATGTTTCTTTTCACAAGTTATTTGAAAAAAATTGTCTACACTTTTAGATAAGATTTTCATGTCTCCACCCAACTGATTCTCTTTTTTCTACACTTAGATCTAGTTTTCCCTTTTCCTTATCATTCATTTCAAGTGTTTTTAGAGAAGATTCCTTTTTCATTCCATACATTCTACTACCTGCTCCCTTCAGTTTTCCATTTCCATTTTCCCCTTCCTTAAAATAATAACAAGCATGATAACACAATGGATTTTTGGTTCTCTTTCTATACGTTTAAAGCTAAGTGTTGGAGATCAGGGGGAGGATTTGCAGGTGGGGGATACATAAAAATAGCCAAATTGAGCTGATGGGTGAGTAACCAATTGGGTTGTTGTGTTTAGAGGGTTTTACAACCCTAAGTGGGTTATAGATTTTATAACACCCAATGTTTTCCAATCTGTAGTTTTAGAAAATAGTATTAATGTAACTAAGACCTTTTGTTTTCATAAATACACTGCAATATTTATTTATTTAGAGAAGTAGTGGATGTAGCAATAGTTGGATAAAATTTTATTTTTTTCTAATGTATGCCTACAACGTTATCTATTATTGATGATTTTTTCCTTTATTGATAGTACAAATCAAGATGTTGAACACAAGGATTCACATCGGTCAGCTTCCCAACGAGTTTGAGAAAAAAACTGACAGTCCTTTCACAAAAGACAAGATGCATTCTAATTTTAAATTCAATTTCCAGATTGTTGAGAATGCAATTCCCAAGATCGGCCTCCCGTATTCTAGGGCTGACATAGCATGTGGCTTCCTCTCAAACTCTACTCTACATTATGTGTGGAATTCTATGGTCAATACAACACAAATGAAAGAAGCACTGGAAAGGTATGATGTTGATGAGAGTATATACCCCATTGATGGTATCTTTACATGTTCCTTTCTTCAATAATCCTTGCATGTGAGGTGTATAAGAGTAGCTTTTACTAGCAGCCTATAGGATGAAGGTCCTAGTTTTTTTGACCATGCAATGCAATTACATGGTCATGTATTGGAGCCACAAGTTGAAGAAGATATACGAGGGGTGTTTCTTTCCCTCCACACATTGATAGACCTCCCTATGCCAATGCCAATAAGAGATCAACAGCTTATTCAAAATCTTGGCTTAGGATGCTCCTATTGTTCAGATGAGGCTACAAATGAAAATACAAAATCTGATTAGGATCCATCAGATATTTTCAAAGATTAATGTTCAAAGAAAGATATTAGCTTTGAATTGTATGTTGTATTACTATTTTGGTATTGAGGAGGTTGTCCCCTCCAAGATGCTTCTGATACTTGTTGGAATAATTTTTAATATAAGAATAATTGCAACTATATCTAAGCGTCCTACTATCTTTATTTTCATTATCACATAATTATCATAGCAATTCACTTTTTTAAATTAATGAAATCTTTGTGGGGTTTGATCATCATTAAAAATATATAGTTTTTCAATTTTTTGAAGATAAAGGACCCAAGGTGCCTAGAACAACAACATCTCCTACTCTATTTTTTTTTTTGCTTTTATGAAAATGTTAAAAACATTGTGTTTTCTAACACAATAGTTTTTCCAATGTCCTTTTTCTCATGACATACTCATACGTTTACATGTGTAGGTGTGCATTGTAAATTAGAAGATCATTTCATTACACTGTGTTTGTGTCTAGAAAATTACAAGTTTAAAGATACACGATGTTTTTTTAACACTCACTTGAAATGGTATAAAAACCACACTACATTTTCTAATGTGTACGTTGCAAAATTATAGGATCCTTTTAGTCATTGAAAGAAATACAATCAATATTCACTTATATCAAAGAAAGACAAAAAACCATTAGTTAATCACTTATGTAAAATTTGGCATACGATGCATAGTTAATCATAGTGTGTTATCTAACAAAACCCTTTTTCAGTCCCATTTGTCATAACCACTATGAAAAGAATAGTCATTCCTGATCTACTTAATCCCTTCGTGTAGAAAGTAATAAAAAATATGAGGAAGTACTAGAAAGTATGTAATGAAAAGGAATCTAATCTAAAAACACTTGGGAAGAAGCAAACCAAAGTGAATGAGATAGATAATGTATTGATTGAAGAGACTCTTCCTGCTCATGAGAAGTTGAGGAAGGAGCATGTGCAGTATGTTCAATAGGAAAATGGAAATGCAGAAGTGGATTAACCTGAAAGGTTTTGTATTGCATATGAATTTGTGCAATCAAAGAAAGAGAGAGATGATTCTATTAGTGAAGTTGAACAAATGAAGCCAAGCATTCTTGATCAAGTTAGCAATTCCATGGAACAAATACAATTGGAAATGGATGATAAGGAAAAGGTAAAACTAGATCTAAGTGTAGAAAAAGAGAATCAGTTGGGTGGAGGCATGAAAGTCTTATTTGAAAAGGCAGACAAGTTTTGTAACGAGCTTGTCAAAAGAAACATCTGCATAGTCTAATGATAAAGACACTGTAAAAAATCACCTAAAAAGAACTGCAAAGGTACATAAAATTATTCAAGAAATTCCAAACTCTATCCAAGAAAGGGATGCTACTATCCTAAGGGTTGATGAAGGAGAAAATTATCTAAAACTTGAAGTAAAATATATGAAAAATAAGTTAGAAGATCATGAAAAGGAATAGAAAGGGGTGTTAAGAGGTAAGAACAGTGGCAATGAGGAAAAACATATCAATGATTAATTTATAGATGCAAAAGCAATAGTTGGAACTGCTGAAAGTGGAGCAAAACAACCGAAGACTAAAATTACCCAATTAGAAAATGAATTAAAAGACAAGAAGAAGTTGTCATGGTCAAAAGAAGAGGAGCTTAGCATTGTTTGGAGAGAGTTGCAGTCTAAAATACAAGAATTTGAGAAAACAAAGATAAAAATGGAAGGTGTTTCCCATGAAGAAGGGCGTATGGAGACATTAGAAAATGAGTGTTTCCAAGAATCTGATGCAGTTCCCAAGTTGAAGGATGATATCAGGATCCTCAAGGCTCAACTAGGAAATGTTCAATTTACCTATAATGGTCTTGCAAAGCATTTTGAGAGGTCAAAAGTCAAAGGTGTTTTTGCAAAACTTATAAAAGTTAAAGATGCCACAAAAATAGCTACATTGGAGGTTGGTGGAGGAGGGAAGTTGTCTAATGTGGTAGTGGATACAAAACAAACAAGAAAGCTACTACTTCAAATAGGACATCTACAAAGAAGAGTAATGATTATCCATTTAAACAAAATCCAAGCCCATACCATTTTGTCAACAACTCAACAATCAATATCCAAGTTTGTGAGCAATGGAAACACAAGGCTAGAACTATCTCTTGTTGCATATGAAGATGAAATTGAAGCAGACATGCAATTTGTATTTCGTAGTGCATTTGTTTGTAGCAATTCAGATGTTGCAAAGGAGACTCCTTGTCATAGAGAAATGTGATCTCCAACTGTAACTCTTGAAGGGGACATTTTTTAGCCAAGTGGTCTTCTTACTAGTGGAAGTCATAGGCGAGGAGGTGAATTTTTAAGGCAGCTTCATGCATTGTTTGAGGCAGAGCCTCAACATGTTATTAATCAAAATATTCTAGCAAGAATTGAAGTAGAAAATACAACATGGTTGCCATTGGAAAAGATGATTTCAAATTTGAAATATCGCCTACACCTGAAGTCCTATGATCTTTCTATTTTTGAAAATAGACATCACAAAAATAAGCACCATACATTGACTAAATTGGTTGCTAGAGTGGAAAAAAAGCTACAAATGTGCAATCTCAAAGCATTAAAAAAAGATGAACATCAAAATACATGTGTTCCTCAACTTATTTCCCTTCAAAAGGAAATGCAAGATTACAATTTCGTTTTAAATATTAATATTTGTAAAATGTTGGAATTAACATATGAAAGGTAATACTTTTCATAATCTAATAAGAGAGCGGTAGCTGGGATTTTCTACCATGGCCCTTGTAATGGGAGAAGAGAGAAGTCTGCCAAATTCCATTGTATTGATTAAATTAGGAGATGTTTGGATCTATGCAGGTTTCATAAAATCATCTACCAACATCCCACACCATGTTTTCTAACTTATATTTATTTAGTGCATTTTTTTTACCATCATATGATGAAATTGAAACCCAAATTTTAGTCCACCCAAGAGTTGTAAATTTTGAAGGTTCCTTTCATTAAATTATTAATGTCCAAATAACACAATAGTTTTATTACAACCATACTGTCCATGTATAATTGGATGTTTGAAAACATTGTGTGTTATACAACCTGCAACCCATATACTCTTGTATAACCCTCTACATGCAACAAACCAATTAGTTAGTTAGCCCTCAGCTCCATTTGGTTACTTTTATGTATCCACCACATTGCAACTCCACCCCAAACTCTACACCCTTGAGCATTCAACAAGAATTGAGAAGTGAGTCACAACCTGCAACTATTATGTGTATTTTCTATTCCAAACATACGAAGATATTCAAATGAAATGTTTACTCAAACTAAGGGTTGTTATAAAATATGAAGGTGAAATTCACTACATTGTTTTGTTACAGTCTATATAACAAAAAGTGGTCATTGCTGCAAGTCATTTCACTGTCATATGGATTATTTGTGTTTGTGCATTTTGTGTTCCAAACATATGAAAATATTGAAATGGAATATTTTCTCAAACTAAGGGTTGTTATAAAATATGAAGGTGAAATTCAATACACTATTTTGTTACAGTCTATAGAGCATAAAGTTCTCATTGAACAAGAATTGAGAAGCGAGTCACAACCCACTATGTTTTCCAACTTGCAATATTTTATGCATTTTCTATTCCAAACATATGAAGATATTGAAATGAAATGTTTACTCAAACTAAGGGTTGTTATAAAATATGAAGGTAAACTTCAATACATTTTTTTGTTACAATCTACATAACAGGAAGTGCTCATTGAACAAGAATTGAGAAGTGAGTCACAACCCACTGTGTTTTCCAACCTACAACTATCTTGTGTATTTTCTGTTCCAATCATATGAAGATATTGAAATGTAATGTTTACTAAAACTAAGGGTTTTTATAAAACATGAATGTGAAATTCAATATATTGTTTTTTTACAATCTACAAAACAAAAAGTGTTCATTGAATAAGAATTGAGAAGTGAGTCACAACCCACTGTGTTTTCCAACATGCAACTACCTTGTGCATTTTCTGTTCCAATCATATGAAGATATTGAAATGCAATGTTTACTCAAACTAAGATTTTTTTATAAAATATGAAGGTGAACTTCAATACATTGTTTTGTTACACTCTAAATAGTAGAAAGTGGTCATTCAACAAGAATTGAGAAGTGAGTCACAACCCACTGTGTTTTCCAACCTGCAACTATTATGTGCATTTTCTGTTCCAATCATATGAAGATATTGAAATGCAATGTTTTCTCAAACTAAGGACCTTGTTATAAAATATGAAGGTGAAATTAAATACATTGTTTTGTTACAGTCTAAAGAATAGAAAGTGCTCATTGAACAAGAATTTAAAAGTGAGTCACAACCCACCGTGTTTTCAAACCTAAAACTATTTATGCATTTTCTGTTTCAAATGTATGAAGATATTGAAATGCAATGTTTACTCAAACTAAGGGTTGTTATAAAATATGAAGGTGCAATTCAATACATTATTTTGTTACACTCTACATAACAAAAAATGCTCATTGAACAAGAATTGAGAAGTGAGTCACAACCCACTATGTTTTTCAACCTACAACTATTTTGTCCATTTTCTATTCCAAACATATGAAAATATTGAAATGCAATGTTTACTCAAACTAAGGGTTGTTATAAAATATGAAGGTGGACTTCAATCCATTGTTTTGTTATAGTCTACAAAACAAAAAGTGCTCATTGTATGTGACCTTACATTTGTAAGTAAGTTGACATGAATAAGACTTGAGGTGGAATTGCCTACCATTATTTTATGGTATTTGACATTGTTTATAATAAAATTTTACATGGAAAAAAAAGTGTCATATGAAATCTACAAGAACATAGTCTTATCTTTTTTTAATTAAGAGGGGTAAACACTTTTGACCCAGAGCTATGAATCGCTATTGTGGGATCACCCCCTGGTGTTTTCCAATTTCATTACATTCTTACTATCTAATTCACAAAAGGTTCTCAAGGAAATAAAAAAACATACCAAATTGAGGTGATGGGTGAGTAACCAATTGGGTTGTTACTTGCAAAGGGTTTTAAAATATTATGTGTGTTGCAGATTTCATAAAACTAATGCTTTGCAACCTGGAATTTTACAAAATAGTATGAATGTCTTGAAAAGATTTTGTTAATTAGATAGTAGGAATTTAATGAAAGAAACTATTTTATAAACAACCATTATTTTCCGAAAAAACATAAACAATTTGTATGATTGTAGGTTGGAAAACACAGTGGGAGATGAGTGCATGATTTATGAAATCTCCAACCCACACAATGTTGCAAAAACCCTCTACACACTGAAGCCAAATGAAATCCCTCATTTTTCCCATCGCTTCGAATTACACCAATGTTTTTTTTCCTTGTGTGAGAAGCTATCCTTGCACCGCAGGCGGAAAGGATGACGTGACTAAGACATGCATTTTAAATTGTAACAAGTATTTTTATTGTTTGTCAGCTCAGTCTGTCAAGTCTTTCCATTGGTGTGTTTTGTCGAGAGAGTGGGATGGGGGATGGGGTGTTATGTTATAATGTCTATATATAGGTTCATTTTGTTGGGAGATTAGATTATCCCATTATTTAGTAGTTATTACTAATTTTTAAAGTATTGTTATTGGAAAACACTCTATGTTGTGGGTTTTTTCATTCTGCAGGTTGAAAGTGAAAAGTTGGGGAGCAGGGGGAAGAGTTGCAGGTGGGGGAGATGACAAACCAATAGAATTGAGGTGAGGGGTTTGTAACCCACTGGTTTTTTATTGCTAAAGGGTTTTAAAACATTATGTGGGTTGCAGATTTTGAAAAACTAGTGTTTTGCAACTTAGAATTTTATAAGTATGAATATAATTTAGATAGTACGAATGTAATGGAAGGAACCTTATAATAAGTCTTACGTAGATTAAAAATTATGTTTCAATTTCTTAATATGATCCAAATATATATGCATAGTATGATTGTAGGTTGGAAAACACAGTAGGAGGTGACAACATGATTTATGAAACCTCCAACCCACACAATGTTGTCAAACCCTCTACACACTAAAGCCAAATACCTTACTGGGTTCTTATAAAATGGTGCCTTTCATTACATTCCTATAGTCAAAATAACAAAATCTTTTCAAGACGTTCATATTGTTTTGTAAAATTCCAGGTTGCAAAACACTAGGTTTTTTGAAACCTGCAACCCACTTAACATTTCAAAACCCTTTACAGAAAACACCCCACATAATTTTTTAAAACCCTTTAGAAGTAACAACCCAATTGGTTCCAATTAGATGAAGAAAGTAAAATTCCATTTTGACTGTAGCAAAGGAGTTGTTCAAAAATTTGAAAGTGGTCTTCATTATATTCTTGGTTGTAATGAAACAAAACTTTTCATAATGAACTAACTGGCATGGGACAATGTGTTTTCCAACATTGCAAATAATGCTAGCTTTTTATTTGTTCCAATTAGATGAAAAAAGGGAAATTCCATATTTACATCACCAAAGAGTTATAAAATTTGAAGGTGGATTTCATTACATTTTTGGAGCGTATAGAACAAAAAAAATTCATGAGGGAATAACTGAGAGGAGGCAATGTGTTTTCCAACACTACAAATAATGCAAGAATTTTATTTGTTCCAATCAGATGAAGAAAATGAAATGTCATTTTGACTGTAGCAAAGAGTTTTTCAAAAATTTGAAAGTGGACTTCATTGCATTCTTGGTCGTAAAGAAACAAAATTTTTCAAAACAAACTAACTGACATGGGATAGTGTGTTTTCCAACACTACAAATAATGCGAGCATTTATTTGTTCCAATCAAATGAATAAAGGGAAATTCCATTTTGAATTTATCCAAATATACATTATATTTCTTAATATGATCCAAATATACATGCACAGTGGGAGGTGACAACATGATTTATGAAACCTCCAACCCACACAATATTATAAAACCCTTTGCACACTGAAGCCAAATACCTTACTGGATGTTTACACAATGGTGTCTATCATTACATTCCCACGATCTAAATAACAAAATCTTTTCAATACATTCATACTATTTTGTGAAATTGTAGGATGTAAAACACCATGTTTTACAAAACCTACAACCCACTTAATACTTGAAAACCATTTACAAACAACAACCTTCAAAATGAGAATGTCAAAAATGGCAACATTTTGGGATTTTTGTCCATTCTAAATTATGATTTTGAAAACCCATCGGTATATAACCCACATTGCGTTTCAAATGAAAACCTCTTTTCACAAGGAAAACCCTTTATTTTCTTGTGAATGAAAACCCATCTTCACAACAAATAGCTCTTTAATTCTTCATAGTGAGAACATTAAGATTGACATTCTCTTGTTTGATGCCCATTAGGACTCATATGCCAATATGGGCGATTTAGTCCTAGACAAGGGTTTCTGTGCCAAAACTGGAATATGTCAAGGACTTATCTGAATCTCCTAAAATCTAGAAAAATGACAGTACTGGGACTCAAATGCCACAAGTGGTGATTTAGTCCTCGTATTAGGGTTTGGCTGAAATCTAGTATTCTTTGGTGATTTCCTATAGCTTTCTTCTTGCCAAATCTCTGAGTTTGAAACCCTGATTTGCAACTTGTAGGTGACTTTCTGTGATCTTGCAATGTAGATGGCAACTTGACAACTTCTCTCCAATCTTTTAACCTTGTCTTTAAAGGATCTTTAAGCTTCAAAACACCTAGATCTGCAATCACACATGTAGAGAGAGAACAACTTATTGATTGTTAGGAAGTAGGGCTTTTCCTTGGTCAAATTCTATTTAGGTAATTAAACCTTATGATGAAACAATGAAATATGAAACATGAATGATGATACCTTGAATGATTTCTTAAGATGTGAATCATCAATCTAACATGGAGTGGCCATGTAGAATGCAGATCTTGATCTTGAATTAGATATAGAACAATGATTTGACTTGGATCTTGAATGCTACATCACAACACTAGCTCAACAACATGCTTGATGCATTATGCCTTGGACATGATAAGGGATCTTGACTTGTTGCAACAAATGATGAAGAAATTTTCCCTTGAATGCCTTAGAAATGCTCTTTTAAACTATCTTGATGCTCTTGTGATGTCTTGGAATGCTTGAATGTAGATTTCTAGGTTGATATTATGAAGGCTCAAGTGAAATAATTATTTGAAACCTTGTTTATATAGGAATTCCATCTAACTTACCATTTATTAGATCCCAAATACTGACATTCATGAAATTTAAATCCAAAACCTTGATTTCTCACTCAAAACCCTAAAAAGAGGCCAAATGGGACTCATATGCCACTTGTGGTGTATAGGTCCCATTTGGGTGGGACTCATATGACCAAGGTGGCGTATGGGTCCCACTAGGCCTTTTAGGATAGAGGAAATGTCGAGGAGTTGAGATATTAAGTATATTTGTTGAGTATGTCAAGATCTCAGTTGAAATAAGCCTTGATATGCATAATAAAGGGTCTTAAGGGGCCTATTAATGATGATATGAAGGTCATTAATGCAAGAGGTCCCAAAACTTAATGTGAAGGTGTAAATAAATACACTTTACAATACCAAATTAAGGCAAAATTAGGTCTATTTAGCTTAAAAGGGCCCTAAACCTAATGTGAATGTGTAAAACACATTGCAACACTAGATCAAGGAAAAATTAGGTTCCTTTTAATGTTAATCATCCCCAGATTAAGTGTGAAAATGTAGAGGGATACATTTTTCTACATTATAGGACAAATGGAGAAATGACATATATTTCTGATAGATATACATACCTGCTAGCTAGCTACTCGTGCCTATCAAACACATTTTGGTAGGGAGATTCTTTGCTCTAGTTTGGTCTTCAAATGTGTACAACTCCCTTTCATGCTCCCCAACAACCTCCAAAATGCAAATGTCGAAAATGGCAATGTTTTGGGCTTTTTGTCCATTCTATTTTTTATTTTGAAAAACCTGTCGACAACGCCAACCTTTTTTGGTGATGGGACACATGATTATAGTCCAAACGACACATGCCTAACCGTTCACCAATGTGCTCTGTCAAGTATTTTCGCCAGTGCATTTTGTCCAGCACGTGGGATGGAGGATGGGTGTTATGTAATAATGTTACATAAATAGGTGATTTTTGTTAGGAGTTTAGCTTCTCCCCTTAAAAATTATGATATTTTGAAATTTCATTCAATAATACACATATCTTCAATATGTTTATTTAAAAGATACTAATAACTATTAATTTTGAGGGATTTATATTAAATTTTTCTAATAAATAGATAGGGACTGCAAGATTGATATTTCTATATATAATATAAAATGAATCTATTTAAGATATCTATATGAAATATTAGGTTTCTAACTTTCATATCTAGAATTAAATTTGTGATATAAATCAAATGGAGGCTTCAAGCTTGATATTTCTATACATCTTTTAAATAAATGTATTTAAAATATGTATGCTAATTTATAAAGCTTCTTTCTTATATATATCACCATTTCACCCTTCTCTTTAAAATAAGAAATTTTTGAAAATTTGTTCTATAATACATATATCTTGAATATATTTATTTAAAAGATACTAAGAACTTGTAGAGTAGGAAAAGTGATATTAGATCCAATTAGGCTAACTAGGATCATCCTTTTTTTCACTTTGAATCCACATTGAAACATAAACTTACTAGGGTTGATGATTGGCTTGCTGCCATAAGGAAGAGCCAACCTCCTAGGGTTTATGTTGTCTTGAGTTGTAAAAGAGAAAAACTGATATTTATTTTAGCAAGCCAATTTGACATGTAGCCATAGATTTGAAAATATAATTTATCGCATAGATGAAAATGAGAAGTACCAGAACTGACCTAGATATGAGAAATGATAACATTGAGAAACTTGTATTGCAAAATTGAAGCTAAAATGGTTGGTCTAGGGTGTGGTGCACCCCAGATTGGGCTCCTCTTTTTGTGGATCTGAAATTTATGAGATGTATTTTACAATCTGAACTGCCTTCTATTGTTGTCTTTTGTTGAAACTCTTGGATCTAATCCATACACATGAAAAGAAGGGGAAAGGTTGTGTTGTCTAGGGTTTGCCTAAGTCAAAACCCATTTTGGCAATTCTAGGGTATGTGTAGGATCATGATGGGCCAAAAAGTGGCAATATGATGGGTATGTGGCTGATGAATTTTTTTTACCCAAAATTGATGAAACGAAAAGGGTTTTTAAAGGATATTCTCAGATTTCCACCAATATAAATTACTCTTTACTTTGAATTTAATAAATAATTATTATTCATTTTCTATTGAATTACGACTAAAGTCCTAATTTCTAGGTTGATTGAAAAACATCTATACCTTTCAAAAAGTATCATATTTTTTGAATCTGAAACATGCATCACATTCTATGCTTTTCATACTATAAGATTAAAAAAAATAAAATTGAATTTCATGAAGTTTTGACCAAGTTAAGGTGGTCAGACATACGAGTCTTTATATTTTTTAAAATTTGTCATAAAAAATTTATAATTAATTATTTACTTGGAAAAAAAATACAAACAAATAAGCATCACATCGGGACATGAGTCCTCTAATTATATCTAAAATCTTATAAAAAAATATTATCATTTTAATGTGGTTAGGGTGGTCAGACAAACACCTACTTCTTATTTTTTCCCTAAAATTTAAGTACTCCTGTATTAAAATTTCAAATTTTCACCAAATAGATTTTATTTTTTTGTAAATAAACCTAGTAATTTAGAAACTATATTCAATTTTATACAAATTCTATTCTTACATACTTTTGAAATAATATAGATAACTTATTCAAATTTTTATGTCAAGTTGCCTAACTCTGATTTTTTTGAATTTTTTGCCACTTAAGGGCCTATTTTTTCCATGATGATCCTGCACATACCCTCTACCTCCACATAAAATAATTGATGATGATCAAGAGGGCATGCCCTAGGTTGGGTAGAGACCAAAAGAATAATAATTGACTAAAATTGATAAATAACAAATGAAATGTTATCTTGGTGTGAAAATACTTGAAGAAGAGATGCTACACCAGAAGTTGATTGATGGATTCTTTGATTTCTTGATATACTTGCAAAAGGTTAGCTCACATACATAATACATTGTTGAAGCTAGCATGTAGAGGATAACTCAATAAATCTTCATAATTTGGCATGATTCATCATAATAGCTCCTTGCACATAAATAGCCTCATTATTCTTGATATCTTACAAGATTGAATTTGAGGGCGGGTGCATGGAAATGGGTAGCAAATTTGTGGCCACTTTCAAAAAAAAGTTTTGAAAAGTCATAACGCGAGCGCGTTATAACGCGCTTGCGCTATGGCTTGTTGTGCAGAGATTGAGGCTCAACAACAACAAGCTCATAATGCGCTCGCGTTATGACATGTTAAAAGCAAAAAAAAAAGTTAATTTCATTCATTTTTATTTCGACTGTGTTTTTTGTTGTGTCCACAGCCAAAACCCTCATTTTTCGCACTCGTGTTCTAGGAGGAGGCATTGTGCAAAAATATTCACCAACGGTTACACTTTCTTCACAATGATGGTGCCACAACGAGGAGGAGGTGTGAGAGGTAAGGATTTTTTGCTTTTTATTTTGAAATTGTTAGTTTTAGGTTGTATTTGATATATATTTGTTTGAATGTTTAGGAGATGCAAATCAACCTACAAACCCTCAAAATCCTCAACAAGAAGAGAAACCAAATCCTCAAGAACAAAATCAACCACAACAACAACCTCCTCCACCAATCACTCAACCCCCTCCTGGCACTCAACAAAATTTAATGAGTGAAATTGAGAACAAAAAGTAATTGAGGATTTAATTAGTAGGTTGAGTGATCTAAATGGTTCAACCGTATAAAGAATGACCCTAGAAATTTCATTGAAAGATATGTTAACAAATGTAGATTCAATTAGCAAACAAATAACTGGATGGCAAGATAGGAGGTAGGCGGCTAGGGATTATTATGCGAATAAACTATCATATAAAGATGTAAAGGATTTAAAAATTAAAAAAGGTGATTTGTGCTCATTATTCACTGACCCACACACAAATCAAAATCTTACCCTCAATGCGAAGAGGTTTCCTATTCATTGGTGCCACCACTAATAGATTAGGAACCAATTTTATGATACGTGGTACATGGTCTTCGATTACCCACCGTGCAACAATTGTGAAGTCCCACAATATTTCCTTAGGAAACTATATAGTGAGTTCATATTGAACAAAATCCTAAATTATTTTGATATGAGGGATTTCCAGGGGAGAGGTGGGGGGTTGGCTCAGGATAGACCCAGTGCACAACCAGATCCTATGTGGTAAGGGAGACGAGCTCTCGCTAGGCCGCCTCGTGAGCACGTTGTTATTCCTTTCGTCGTGAAGGAGAGTGCCAATGTAGAGACATTGCAGGCGATCAACACTTTGACATAGAGTGTCATCCATCTTACTAGCCCTATTCTACAATTCCATCTAGGGGAGCCTTTGAGTGGTGGCCTTTGAACCCATGTGTGTCAATCTTGTGGGGTGATTTGTTCATATGACCCCACCGACACTTAGGAGGCTTCTATGCAGGATCCGTCTGCAGCTATGGAGATGGAGAGGGCAACTAAAATTTTGCATGAGGTGTATGGATTTCATACTCAGGTAAAAGTTAGCATGTTCATAAATTTAATTTATTAAATTTCAATTTTGAAATGCAAGATTAACTAAAAATGTTTTATGATTTTAATCAAATTGTAGGGTCACAGTGTTGAGAATGGATACACTGGCCCTCCACCTACTTATTTATGTAGTACACCTATTGTTGGGGTATGTAACTAGTAAACAATTATAAATTTATTACATGTTAATAGCATTGTTTTATGAATGGTATTTTAATATGTGATTTTGGATGTTGAATAGGCTAATATTGGAGGTTTCGAGGGAACACCTCCCAGTGGCAATGGATTTACTCAAACCTACATGGAGGTAATAGAATAAAGAGTATAACTAATGAATTGTGCTTAATAGATTTTTGTAGTTTATATGCACATCATTGATTACGTTGAATAATTTGTTGTTTTATTTTCAGATGTTGCAAGATGAAACACCTTCGAATGTGACGAGGGCAATGTGGATCGGTGTTTTATTTGCTATACAATCCTTGATGGCTTTGATAGGGTAGGTATGAGGAAAATTATTAAATTTCAATTTACATTCGTTATAGATGTTAGTTAGTGAAAAATCAAACCATTATTGATTCGTAGTTTAATTTCTATTTGGATGGTTTATACAGGGCTTGAGCATGCCTGAGCATGGGTGTGTGAATATTTCCCTCATGGAGAGAGATCATGAGATGGTGGTAAGTGATTATTTTGTCAAATATATCATTTTTAATAATGTAATTTCTATATATTCATGTCTTTACTTCTTATTGTAACAGTTAAAACTTCACCATGAGCTAAACACTAGGAGGAGGAGCAGGAGCACTCCTTGAGCGCAACACAAATGAGTGACAAACCTATCACCATTCGATCAAAAAGAAAAGGGAAATAATTTATTTCTAGAGCATGGAGAGAAATGAATTTTGATTCCAGAGCCCTTTGTTGTATGCCTACATGGCAGTTTTATACATATTTTGTATTGGACATATTTGAAATTGTATGCCTATATGGCTATTTTGTACATATATTTCATACTTATATTGACATATATTGATGTATGCCTACATGGCTATTTGGTTAATACAAATATTTTTTATTGATGGTGGCCATATTTGCATTCTAAATTGATGGTTCAATAGATATGAGTTACATGTATTCGAGTGTATACTTTACAACTTATGTGTATACTTTGTGACTTTGGTGTGTTCCAATGTATAATTTGTGACTTACGTGTTTTTATGTGTATACCTTGTATTTGTGCATATACTTTGTATTAATTTGTGTGTACTATGTATTCGTGTGTATACTTCAAGGCTTACATGTTTTTGAGTACTTGTGCTTCCGTTATTCACATGTATATGCTTGACTTATTCATGTGTATACTTATTAATTGGTTAGCCCTAGCATTGATCATTGTTGTCCTTCATGGTTTGTATTGAATATTAATTGATTGATGATAAACAACTTTATCTAAAAGAAAAAAACACGTTTTCAATTGGTATTCCCTGAAATGATTCATAAAAATATTCCAATATGTTCTTGATGCATCACCATATAAACATGTCGAAAGATTTATATGTCAACTTTCTACAATATTATTTATTGTATACGAAATGGACTCGGGAGAAAGCAAGTTATAATTTATAATAGAAATAAGAAATGGACTCAACGCTGTCCTAGACCCCCGAATAGGTCTATTTAACAAAGCAACACACTCTCAATCACTCTTCCAATTGAAAAAAACCATTGGGCAACATTTACCAATCTGCAAATCTATAAAATCCATAATTTTTAGGGCGTGATTGACCCTCTGACCCCACTATCCTCTAAACTCTCACTTTTTTCAAATTTCACGAGGGTTTATTGAAAACCCCATATCCAGACATCATACAACCTCAAAACCTCTTCCAACACTCTTCATTCTACCTACACAAACTTAATTGACCACCAAATTATGTTGCCCCTTGACTTTACCCACTTTTACTCCCTCAAACCTCTCTTTTTCATTCAAAACCCCTCTATTCCCAATTAGGGCATCATGCCATAACATAATTTTGACCTCCCTTATCCTTGCAAAAATTTGAACACATCAAACTCCACAACCTCACCCTATTTCCAACCTATTCTAACTTATTCTCAAGCAATTTCTTCTTTTCACCTCATCTAGCCTTGCTTTTTAAGGCCTAAATTCTAAATTTTGAACAAGGGAAACATTAGTAATCTCTTGCAATGCCTTTACCAATGCTATTTTCTTATTTTTACTTACATAATTGACTCAAACGACCCCACAATAACTCAAAACTAAAAGCAATATTACATAATAGGCTATCATGGCCTTATTTGACATTATAATGACTAAAACAACTAAACTAGACCTTCTTCATCAAATGGAGGAACAAGGTGCTCTGCACCAATGATCATACACTTTTTGTGCAAAATACTCGGTATTCTCAACTGTCGTGTGTATTTTTCTCTTTTTCATTGTTTTGCATGCCATCATAAGGGATCAAGCCGATTGAATGTAGCTTAGATCAATTCCGTGTCTTTGGGTGTGAAAGAGGACAATGCCTAGCATAAACCTACCTATCGGGACACGTTGGAGCAGTTAGTTTGGTCACATGAATTGCAAAATGAAAGTTGCACCACTTTGCAACTTTACATTGCTTCCATTTGACACTTTTTCCATCAAGTGAAAACTGTACACCACAAGAAAATGACTCCAAGATAACAAAAAATGAGTGAGGTTATTGTAGAGGAGCCCAACATAATCCTGTAGGCTCAGACAAAGAGTTCGTAAGCATCATGGTTTTTGAGTAATAGCCCATCAAAGTTTGCTTCCCTTTTGCACTTTGGACCCTTAAGGGATCGATCCGGTTGAACGTAGCTCAGAGCAATTTCATGTGTTTGGGTGTAAAAGAGGACCATGCCTAGTGTAAACATACCTATTTGAATGCGTTAGAATAGTCTATTTGGTCACATGAGTTGTAGAACGAAAGTTGCACCACTTTACAACTTTGCACTGCTTGCATTTGACACTTTTTCCATCAAGTGAAAATCTACTGCCACGGGAAAACCACTTCAACATAGCCAAAATCGAGAGAGGTTTTTGTAGAGGGTCCCAACATGATCCTGTAGGATTAGATGAGAAGTTTCTAAGAATCATGGTATCTGATTAACAACATGCTAAAGTTTGTAGCTATTTTTCACTTTGGACACTCAAGGGATCGATCTGGTGGAACATAGCTCAGAGCGATTCTGTGTGTTTGGGTGTGAAAGAGGACCATGCATAGCATAAAAATACCCATTCAGACATGTTGGAATAGTCCACTTGGGCACACGAGTTGTAGAACGAAAGTTGCACCACTTTGCAACTTTGCACTACTTGCATTGGACACTTTTTCCATCAAGTGAAAATCCGCCGCCACAAAAAAACCACTCTGAGATAGCCAAAACCGCGAGAGGTTTTTGTAGAGGGGGCCAATGTGATCCTATAGGATCAGATGATAAGTTTCTAAGCATCATGGTATCCGAGTAACAACATTCTGAAGTTTGCAGCCATTTAGTACTTTGGACTCTTAAGGGATCGATCCGGTTGAATGTACCTCAGAGTGATTCTATCTGTTTGGGTGCAAAAGAGGACCTTTCCTAGCGTAAAAATACCTATTCAAACATTTTGGAAAAGTTTGTTTGGTCACATGAGTTGCATAATTAAAGTTGCACCACTTTGCAACTTTGCATTGCTTGCATTTGACACTTTTTCCATCAAGTGAAAATCTGCCGCCACGGGAAAACCACTCCGAGATAGCCAAAACCGAGAGAGGTTTTTGTAGAGGGGCCCAACACAATCCTATAGGATTAGAGGAGAATTTTCTAAGAATCATGGTATTTGAGTAATAGTATGATGAAGTTTGCAGCCATTTTGCACTTTGGACCCTTAAGGTATTGATCCGGTTGAACGTACCTCAGAGTGATTCTGTGTGTTTGGGTGTGAAAGAGGACCATGCCTAGTGTAAAAATACCTATTCAAACACTTTGGAATAGTCTTCTTGGTCACACGAGTTGCGGAATGAAAGTTGCACCACTTTGCAACTTTGCACTGCTTGCATTGGAGACTTTTTCAATGAATTGAAAATCCACCACCACAGGGAAACCACTCCGAGATAGCCAAAACTGAGAGAGGTTTCTATAGAGGGGCCCAACATGATCCTATAGGATCAGATGAGAATTTTCTAAGCATCATGGTATCTGAATAATAACATGCTGAAGTTTGCAGCCATTTAGCACTTTGGACTCTTAAGGGATCGATTCGGTTGAACATACCTTAGAGCGATTCCACGTGTTTAGGTGTGAAAGAGGACCATTCCTAGTGTAAAAATACCTATTAAGACACATTGGAATAGCCCGCTTAGTCACATGAGTTTCAAAATGAAAGTTTCACCACTTTGCAACTTTGCATTGCTTGCATTTGACGCTTTTTCCATTAAGTGAAAATCCGCCGCCACGGGAAAACCACTCTGAGATAGCCAAAATTGAGAGAGGTTTTTGTAGAGGGGATCAACATGATCCTATAGGATTAGATGAGAGGTTTCTAAGTGAAAGGGAATAAGTTTTATGGGGTTTGTGTTGCTGCCCCTGTAGATTTTGATGAAAAAAGGCATGAAAAATGAGGTTTCACCCTAGGGTTTGATGGTTTGATAAAATATTGCATGTAGAGGTTGGTTGATTGTATTTTGAGTTTATGCAGGTGATTTTAAGGTTTGAGGTGGTGGCATGTTCTGGTAAGGTGTGGAACCATTCATTTCAATAAACCCTCCTCATACTAGCATAAAATAAGGGTTTTGTGGTTTGGCATGGTGGAGTGATTTTCTCCTGAGAAAAATTGTGGATCTGAGGGTTTGGATACATCATAATTTCTTCCCCAACAAGTTCAGGGGGTTGTTGAATGTTTAAAGGTATGTTCCTTTGTAAATTAGGCCTAGTTAGCCTAATGAGGACAATGAAGAATGTCATTTTTGATGCACATGTTCCAAGATAGTCACTATTGATTTTGAAGTATGTGTTGTAACTCAACAATTGATATCTATATCAGTCATTTTTTTGTGAATTCATTTGAGAAGTTTTCCTCAAAACACCACTTGGAGCCACACTTTACACTTGGAAATTCATCATAAAACCTTGTAGAAACAACTCCACCTTTGTTTCTTGAATTCCCCTACACAAATAAACACACACACAACTAAAAAATCCTAAGACTAACTTACTCCACTGATCTAAACTATTAAATTTAGTGGAGTAGTCATTATTGGTTATCTAGATTCTCAAAACCCTAATCTTGAGGGTTTACAGACTGAGTTGAGAAAAAATAGTTCAAACTAATGATAAACTCAATGGATAGCCTCCTAAATAGATTCAAATGAAATATACTTTACTATTCTACCTTAAACAACAAGATTCAAGGCCTTAAACTACTGTACATGCTGTACAAGTTAATGAACAACTCGAAAAACTCATAAAATCACTAAAATAGGGACTTTATTGATTGTAAATATTCAAGAATAGAAAAGATCTCTATTTTTCTTGACCTTACATGCTTCATATCACTTCTCTAATCACCTAATGACCTATTTGAGACTTTGAATAAATTACATATGACCTTCACATGACCTTTTTCACATTGTTTACATTTCAAAATTCAAATTTTGCAAATTTGCCTATTGAAGGAATTTAGAGAACAAGGTGCTATTGCACCAAACATGAACTCGAAAATTATAGTATTTGAGTAAATCTCATTAAAATTAAATCTCATTACAATTCCTTAGGTACTTCGTTCTCACATATCTTTTACAATGTCACTCATACATTCAAGATTCTCTTTAAATGTCTACATCATAGGTACTCATTATGAGGTTAACTTCAATTGAGTAACTTGAGATTCCCTCGCTAAGCTTCACACACTCTTTTATAATGGATTGAAATCAGAATTGAGATTTGTCAAGATCATCAAAATAAGGATGTTGCATTGCTCTTTTGGTTGAGACTCTCTTTCATGGCTCATAAATCAGCATTTTTTGCAATGAGAGACCAATCAATTTTTAGTAGTTTACTTACAAATACGCAAAGTAAAAGAGAAAAATAAAGAGCATCCAAAATGGAAATGAAATAAAAATAGATGGAAGGCATTTACAGATAGGCATGCAAGTCTCACAACTTAGTCACTCCTGGTCATACATCTTCACTGGGAATTCCAACATACCTATTGCACACAACACCTCTCATGAATAGAGTAAGTTGAAATTTGAGATGCTCTTATAATGTCTACATCATATCTACTCATGATAAGGTTAACTTGAAATGAATAACTTGAAATTCCCTCACCAAGATTTGCACACACTTTTCTAATGGCTTAAAATCATGATTGAGGTTTGTCAAGATCATCAAAATAAAGGATGTTGCATTTCTTTTCTTGCTAACATTCTCTTGGATGGCTCATATATCTGCATTTTGTGCAAGTGGACACCAATCAATGTTTAGTAGGTTACTTACAAATAGGAAAAGTAAAAGAAGATAATAGCATTGGCATCAAATAAATTAATGTGCATACAAGTATAAATTAATAAGAACCAATGTGCATATACTTACAAATTAATCCAACAAACCATCTGAGTCTGCTCTACTCTTTATTGTGTCAAGTATTGCCTCATGGTCAAACTCACGGACCCTCCACAAGGTCTTGTTCAAAGTTCTACCCCCATATTTGGTCAAATGAACATTGGATGCCACAAAAAGGTTTGAGTAATGAGGAATCTTATGATGCATGTCAAAGTCCTGAAACAACCAATGTTTAACACTCGAATGTGGGTCCCTTCTAAGCCACGTTCTAGTAACCACAACTGAGCCTGTAGGGTATTCAAAGTTTTCTCCATCTATAATTGGGGCCTCCAATTTCTTTTTTACCTCAACACAACGACACAAGTAATAGTTTGTTCCCTCTTCATTATCTTCATCTGCAATAACTGCATAAACATGCCCTGCATTGATATGTGCAAGAAATCTCTTGAAATTAGTCAACATTATGAATACAGTATAAAGTAAGATAATGATATGGAATTTCAACAACTAAGAAAGTAGATATATCACTTGGTTGAACTAGATCTGATACGTGGTCAAATTCAACCAATGGTTCCATCTGTGTCAGTTCCAATGCTGTTGGAGGGCGATACGTGTGAAGTGGGCTAAGATAACTTGTCAACCATTTTTCAACCCACTCCCCTTACTCACAATCATTCCAGGCTTGCATTGTACATGAAGAACAAAAGCATGCCATCTTTCGTGTATCAATACTCCATGAACCTGCATTTGAGCTAAGGAAAGAGTGTACCTCACTCGATCATGCTAGTATACAATAGTCCTCATATGGTGCAATGTTAGTATCATCCATCAACCAAAAAAATCTATGAACTGAAGACGCACCTTCATTACTTGGACCCATCGAATCATTACACCACTTGACGATTGATTTTGCATCTGTCAACTTTGCACTGTCTTTATAATTTAACTCTTGTTGTGCTAAGGCTCTTTTCATGCATGCTCCTACACCATCATGCTCCCCCTTTCCATGCACGACCTCCCAGAAGTTATACATATGTTGAACACCTATAATGACATGCATCCTGCACAACCAGTAGAACATGCGTGAGTTCTTGAACTGTGTTGCACAGTTATCTGACCATATTATATGTCGGTCGTATGCTATGCCCCTTTGATCCAAACCACCGTAGAACATCTGGAAGAAACCTTGCAGACACTCCCTCAGTACCTTCCTTTGGTCATCTATACTATTAGATGCATGATTAATTTATAATATATATGGCTTGATTATATTTTCTATGGTAGATAGTGAACTCATGTATGTATTAATTTTTTATTTTTATTTTCAATTAAAGACCTTAGTCGATTTATATATTATATAATAATAAAAAAAATATTCATTAAAATAATTCATATTACTTTAAGTTTGTTATTTTACCATAATTAAATTTATTAAATCATATCTATGATTTAATTAATTTAATTTTAACTTTTAAATATATATTATCCATAATGAAATTAATTTAAATCATAAAATATATCTTATGAGTTAATTATCTAATCAAAATAGTTAAATATAATTATTTACTTAAGTCACTATTGACAAGCCAAACAATCACAAATTAAATAAAAAGTCAAATAATTATCAACTCACTCATTAAATGAGTTGACTATCTAATATGTAGTCTACAACAACAAGTAGTGCGTGTGTGATTTATCTTGACATAAAAAGGTTTAATCATTTCAAAAAATCTTTGCGAAATACTAATTTGAGGATAATCATTTTCAAATTTACGAAAAAATTGGGTTTGAGTCATATCCAAAAAATGCTTTGTCTGTGTGGCTCACGGTTCCGACTATCGATTCTTCTTCTTACCACATCCCTTTGATTCAAAGATGGCCTTGTGTTATTCTTCCAATACTCTTCAATTAGTGTTCCCAAGGCTTTGACAACTTATTTATCTTTTCATGGCAGTCTCCCTGAGAATTCTCATAATTCATTTGAATCAGTGCCCTCAATTCTTTGCCACCTTTGAATGGCTCTTGATAAAGTTTTTCTACTAATTCTCATTTGTTCACTTGTCTTTATAATGAGACACGATCTCTTTGTTTGACAGCTTACCAAAGTCGATGTAATGACACGTTGGGTGACATTACTATCTGCACACATCTAAAAATGGTCACAGTTAATCAAACCTGTTAATTAATTAAATACGAGTTATTTAATTAATAATCTTCTAAAGTCATCTACATATAAATAAATTTAATTATTTATTTATATTGTTCATTTTTCTAATTCTTTTAATTTAATTAAATAAATAAGTTTATTTAATTATTACTATCTTCCTCTTAATTAAATTAAATAAATTTCATTATTTATTTATATTAATTATCATATTATTCTAATTTTGAATTTTTAAATCCAAATAACGAAATATTCTTCTAAATTCATTCTTCACTTCACATTTAAATTAAATATTGTAAAATATTTAATATCTTTTTCATATCACATAATTAAATATTTACAAATATTTAATTACTTTCCTTTTTCGTCTCTCACACATAATTAAATATTAATTATTTAATTAGGGAAGCTTCTAAATTCATTGTCACATGTAATTAAATAAATTTATTTATTTAATTAAGGATTTATCCTCAACTACCAACTAACTCCTCATAAATGAAGTGCACAAATGACAACTTTCCTTTATTTTTGAATGGAGAAGGTTGTGTAGGAGGAAACATCTCCCATTTTTCTCTCAACTTCTCAATCTCTCACCGTTCATCTTGATAGGTTTGAATTCAAACATTGATCTTTGCCAACTAGATTCTTGCCTCCAAAAATCTATAAATACAGCCCTCTTGTGAGTTGAAAAGGATCCTAGATTTTGTGAATTTAACGTAGTTACTATAGTGGCATTCGAATCAACATTTTAGCATTTCAAGTTCATAGCATAGCATTTTAGTTTCATATCATAGTTTCAATCATTTAGCAAATAAACATGCATTTCGCATAAATGTCATTCTCCTAAGTTGTCATTTCAACAAGTTGATGCTTACACCAACTGAGAGCCAGTAACTTGCATCGAATCCTAGGAGATAGATGATAATGGAACACATTTGAAGGAGCTGCTGTTATTTAGAGTTTGTTTTATCGTTTTAATTAGTTTCCTTTGATTTAATGTTTCATTGGTGTGTTATTTTGACTTATTAATTAGTCCACATATTCTCACACACATTTTTGGCACCCACCGTGGGGCCTTGCCCCATTTTTAATCTTTTTATTATAGAATTTTCTGACAGGTAACATATTGGAGATTCAGTTTAGCACATACAAGCTGTGATTAGTGCAACGAGCTCTGTTTGGGCGCATACGACGACTGTTTTAGTGCATTGGCGGCCTGTTTTAGCGCATTTACTAGTTCCTTTAGCATATTTACTGACTGTTTTGGTGCATCCTTGTTTTCTCCTTTAACGCATTTGTTAACTGTTTTAGTGCATTTTCTAGTTCTTTTAGCACATACAGGGGGTGTAACAAAACAAAATCTTGATTCTGATGCCATCCGCGGATAGAGATTTTTCAATTCAATTTTAAGGTAAAATGAAGCAATCCTAGGGTAGTCACTTAAATATGGAATTAACTAATCCTAGGATGGTCACCAAATGTTATTTTTTTTTGGTTAAAATGAATCTAATGTTTGTTGTGAAGCAAAATCTTCACTTAGTGTAGAAAATTGTCATTTGGATTAAAAATTGAACCATTTGCTTGTTGTGATTGCTGAGTAAAAGGTTTATGCTCTCCCCTTTACTGGGTGACCAAAACACCAGACTTACCTTTTTCATTTTATGCAATTCATGCTTTATTACATCCTTTAGAAGACCTGTTATAGTGGGAAAAAGTACTCACCCTACGGGAATGACCTAAGTGGGAACAACCAAAGCCAGGTTTTCCAACCCACTCTAATCAAAAGTGAATTTTGGGGAAACCCATATTCAATGGAAGTGAGCAAGATAACCATCCCCAAAATCTTTGTTCTAAAGATTGAGAGGTCTCCTGAGGGAGTTTATCTATTGCCACGCCGAACATATACCTTTATTACGAACCATAGTGTAGAAAGCCAACCGTGTCAATATCCAAACATCATATTAAACACAGTGCAAGGGGAGGGAAGAATCTGCCCCCAAGACAATCACCATATAATTACCATAGATTGTTTGCTCAAGGGATTGAGAGATATAACCTTGAGTACGCACCTGGAAAAGACAAAAAAACGAGCGCCCTCTAGGGGGTGACATGGCTATGTGAGTCAACACAATTTTAAGATGTGGGTTGTGGTTGCTATGATGACCTATTTGAAAAATAAGAGTGAGTCTGTTTGAAGTACCTATTTTGTTCAATACCCATGAAAATCTCAAGAACATACACTCTTTGTTTAGATTTTAGGATTTGCAAACAATTGTTTGTTTTTCCAAATTTAAATCAGATAAAGATCATCCAAAACATCAAACTGTCAAAACATGTCTGTCTCAGTGCAATAATTGGATAGTTTAGCGCATCCTTGGTTTATTTTAGCACATATGTGCTCTGTTTCAACACATTTATGCTTTGTTTTAGCACATCTATTCTCTGTTTTAGTGCATTCATGCTCTATTTTAGCACATATGTGCTTTGTTTCAGTACATTCATGCTTTGTTTTAGTGCATTCATGCTCTGTTTCAACGCATTCATGCTCTGTTTTAGCACATATGTGTAATAGTCTGGTGCATAGGTGGCATATTTTAGTGCATCTGCTGAAAAGTTTAGCACATCTGTATTTTGAAGTTGAGTAATTTTCTGACACCCAAAAATCTACCATCTCAGTCTAGTCTTTTTCTATGCTTAGAGTCTGGAAGTCTGCAACTTCTGCCAAAAAGTCCCTAGAGAAGAAGATTAAGAAGCCAAAGAAATCTCTTAGTTATAAGAAGTTATTGAAAAAGAGGAAATTTTTATACCAAATTCGAAAGGTTTTGCTTGAGCACAAAACCTTTATTCATCGATATCACGACTTTGTTAGAGGTTTCACTGATAATTTTTCTTTGGAACCATTATATTCACGAGCTTTCTTTCAAAGAAGAGCTCTTTCTCAAAGGCATAATCACAATCAACATATTCGTTCCTCTTTCATTCCCCAACTAGCAATTGTGTACTCTAATCGTCCCAATCAATTTATGCAATAGAGAGCTTAGGAAATATTAGGCATTTTTGAAAATCCTTATTTTTACAGAACTACGATCAAACCTCAGAAAGTGCAAAATCATCTTTATTTTTGATTTTTGGTTTAATTCCCGCAAACAGGATTATCATCCTTTCAATCAAGGAATCACGAGCTAAAGATTATAAATTTCATAAGTCATATCAATAGAATCTTCATTCTATTCCGACTTAGATATCCATCAAAATTGCACTATTTCATTCCTTTGATCAAATTTAGTGGAATTTTGGCAAAATCTTATACCTGTTGTCATAAGATCTTGAAAGCACGTAGAAGGAGATGAAAGGGAAAATACATTAAGCAACATGGGTGATAATAAGGAAGAAAATCCTTTCCACAGACTTTGCATTGGGAATAATCCTAATAAAGATGAGATAACAAAAGAAATACTTTAAGAAGAAGAAGAAGAACAAGATCCTCAATTCCATACTCTCATGGATAGAGTTTTGGAATGAAAAAGGAAAGATATTTCCTTTCATTAGCTAATCAAGGAGCTAAGCTACCCACCGATTTTAATACAGAAGGGATTAGAGAGGATCCTGAAGCCCCGCTTAATGATTTTAGTGCTCTTACTCAACAGATAAGAGCCTTACAAGGGAAAATAAAGGAAATTCAAGGAGGTACAAAAAAGAAGTATGTTTTGGATGATATCTTCCCATATCCATTTGACAAGAGTCTTCAAATGATTTGTTTTCCAAAACATTGCAAAATCCCAAAGTTTGATAGGTATAATCAGAAAACAGATCCCATTGATCATGTGAGGGATTTCCGAAACATGAGCTTAGAGTTCGCTCATGAAGATACCTATCTAATGCGATTGTTTCCATGAAGTCTAGGTGGAAAATCCATGGAGTGGCTTTCCAAGATCACTCCCCCGATTAGAACATTTGAGGAGTTAATAAATAAGTTCATATCACAATACTCCTACAATATACAACACCAGATAACCATGCTTGATTTATGTAGAGTAAAACAAAATATTGGGGAATCCTTCACCACATTCTTACAAAGGTGGAGAAGGTTGTTTGTAAGATATTCCCATCCTGTTCCTAGAAAGGAAAAGATGGAGATCTTTATCGACAATCTGAATCAAGAGATGAGTTATAGGCTAAATGTCCATTGTCCTCAATCATTTGAAAGATTGATTGAAAATGCAATTACGATTGAAGGTTCCTTGGATAAATGTGGAGTTTTAAAGCTTGATAAAGAAAGTCAAAATTCGTACAACAACAACAACAATAATAGCAACAAAAATGACAAATCATGATTTTGGACTCAGAATAAAAATGTTGTGAATGATGGGGTGGTAGATGATAACAATGCAAATGTGAAGCATACTGTTCTTAATGTATCAGGGGTTCAATGTAGAAATAATACTATAAATTATAGTAACCAAGGCAATAATTCACACCAAGGAAATGTGACCAAAAATCTTGTCAATAATCAAAATTCAAACGCACCCAGATCTCAATTTTTCTCAAATCGACGAAGTTTTACTCCCTTAGGCGAGTCTTTAGAATCCATTCTCAAAGAGCCATTGAATCAAAATGCTATTTCATTGCCACCACAAAGAGATTATGAGCCTCGAGTTAAACCACCATTGTGGAATGACTCACACTTTCGTGAATATCATAGGTGCAAAGGTCACAAGACAAATAATTGCCAAGGGTTAAATAATCTTGTTCAGGATTTGATTGATAACTGTACCATAATAATTGAGGGACATAATGCCAATGATGATCATCAGGCATTCAAGGATCCTCTCCCCAATTATCAAAAAGGGGAATCTTCAGGTGACAAAGGAAAGAATGTGAATCATGTCTATGACACCATTATCAATCATATTTATACGGATGATCAACAAATCAATGCTATAAGAATCAAAGGAAAGCAATAATATCAAGAGGTCAACGCTACGACAAGGGGACATGAAAAAATCATTGTAAAGGGAAGTTCATCTAAGGTGTAAATTCCCCCTCCAAGTCAATACAATTTGGTCGATCAACTACAGAAAACATCGGCCCAAATTTCTATCTTGGAACTCCTAAAAATATCACCCGCACATAAGGAGATTCTGGAAAGGGCACTTGTCGACACAACTGTGTCTCCTAATTTGGATATCAATAAATTTCAAGCCATGGTGGGACAATTGTCCTCACCCACATGTTTATCCTTTACTGCAAAGGATGAATCATCCATGACCCATCCCCATAATTAATCACTTTACCTAGAGGTCATGGTTCATAAAGCCTGAATTAGATGTGTCCTAATAGATGGGGGAGCCGGGTTAAACATTTGTACTTTGAAATTAGTCCTTGCTTTGGGATATTTAGAAGAATCTATAGATCCACGGAGGCAAATTACAATCAAAGCATACGATTATGAGCAAAGGGATTCCAAAGGCCTCATCATGCTACCAATCAGAGTGGGACCTGTTGTGAAGAATACCATTTGTCAGGTTCTGGATTAGGATCTATCTTATAACATACTCTTGGGTCACCCATGGATCCATGAGATGCAAGCAGTTCCATCCACTTATCATCAATTCTTGAAATTTCCATATGATGGACAAGAAGTAACAATATCGACCGATCACATTAGCAGTCAGACTTGTTCTAACCTTAGAGAAACTCATGACACATTTGGCCCACATAATAGAGAGGCTTTAGCCATTTCTACCTCTATACACAATGAGCGAGCAAGATAAATGATAAGTAATTTTGGCACCAAGCTAAAATTGAAAGATAATGGGGTGGGAGAATATTCCTTATGTCTCTCTAATCTACCCATATCTCCAAGATCCCATGGTCAACCATCAACATCCATACAATAGGCTACAACAACTTTAGCCTCAGGCACACAAGCTTCAGTTCCCATCACCAAGTTTGATGGAAGATTTATCAAAGAAAATGAAACGGAAGATAGAGCTATCCTTGATTGGATCTATAAAGATGAAGAGGAATCAGTACAACATGTCAAGTTACCCATAGAGCAATATGGAAAAGGCTATACAATAATGCAGCAAATGAGTTATGAAGGGAATGGCCCTATAGGAAAATGAAAGGAGGGTATTTTTGAGCCTATCCGGCTAAAAAAAATGCACCCAAAGGATAAAAATGGGTTAGGATATGGTGAGGATACAAAGGAAGAAGTAATACAAAGAACATCCAATGAGGAGTTAGCTGAGACAATTCTTAGAATTCAAGAAGACAATTCTAACACTAACTCCAATGAATATGTATGGGACACCATCTTTGATGATAAATTCTAGAAAGATAAATAGGTGGATGTCGTACAAAAATTCACACGTACATTCATACAAGGGGAAATCTCAAGGCCTCCACTTGATTATGTTCTACTAAGTGATCATGACTCGAGTGAGGATGATTCGATTCAAAGCAAGACAGATCATCAATAGGAGGATACCATCATAGATCTTTCCCATAACAAAGGTGATGATATCATCATGACCCTAATGGCTAGTGACCTTACCTAGCCTAATGATCCATTTCCCTTGGTCCATCTTGAACTCATTGATTGGGAAAAAATTGCACCAATTGATATCCCAACTTTTCCTGATGATGAAAACATAATAAACTTTCTTTGTTCATCCAAACCAGAAAAAAGTTCCACCAACGAATCATAGGATCAAACTCTTTGATAGGAAAGTGCCAAGTTTCTCTGCTACAAAATTAATAACATAAAAGAAAGATCTAATGGTGAAAACTTAAGAAAGGTAGTATTAGATCATGAAAAGAGAAAAATATAAAGCGTATCTAACGGTGAAAACCTTTCAAAGGAACCAGAAGATGGGAAACTTGACACTCTCCCTAAGCATTATTAGGAAAGGTCTTCTATTTTAATAGAACCAACCACGGTGATCAATTTAGGTATTGTGGAACAACCCAAAGTCTTGCAACTTGCTGCATCACTAACAGACGAGGAAATCCCTGGATTCATAGAGTTTCTCAAGAACAATCAAATCAATATTGCATGGTCTTACGTAGATATGCTTGGATTGGATCCAGATCTCATCATGCATCATTTATCTATCATGCCGGGGGCGAAACTTGTGAAGCAAAAACTCATAAAAATGCATCCACATGTTGCATTATTAGTCAAGGAGGAGTTAAAGAAGCTGTTAGATGTCAGATTCATTCGGTCTATAGACTATGTGAAATGGATCTCCAATATCGTGCCTGTATCAAATCCAGATGGAAGAATCAAAATTTGTACGGATTTCAGGGATTTAAATAAGGCATGCCCTAAGGACGATTTCCCTCTATGAAACATAGATATGGTTGTGGATTTGACTGCTATACATGCTATGTATTCACTAATGGATGGATTTTCGAGATACAACCAGATAAAGATTGCGCCTGAAGATCACGATAAAACAACATTCACATGTCCTTGGGGTACATATTGTTGGAATGTAATGTAGTTTGGACTCAAGAGTGCAGGAGCTACTTATCAATGGGTAATGCCTACCATTTTTCATGACATGATACACACATTCATGAAGGATTATGTTGATGATATTTTAGCCAAATCACACACAAGAGAAGAAAATTTAGATATCTTATCGAAAAAATTTGATAGGATGGAAAAATTCAAAGTGTGACTTAATCCAAAGAAATGTGTCTTTGGGGTAAAATCTAGAAAGATTTTAGGATATATTGTGTCAGAAAAGGGAATTGAAGTGGATCCAACAAAGGTACAAGCAATCCTTGATATGCCACCATCAAGGAACATTAGTCAATTGCGCTCATTGCAGGGACAATTGCAATCCATCAAGAGATTCATTGCGCAACTGGCAGATAAGAGTTTTCCATTCACTCATCTCTTACATAAGAATGTTCCATTTCAAGGGGAAGACAAATGTGAAGTAGCGTTTGATCAAATAAAGCATTATCTAATGAATCCACCAGTGTTGATTCCACTAGTGCAAGGTGAACCACTCATATTGTATATTTCTACCACAAAAGTGTCTTTGGGAGCATTATTGGCACAGGAAGACAAAATAGGAAAGGAGCGAGCAATATATTACATGAGCCTAACTTTGACAAGCCATGAACTAAATTACACCTTCATTGAAAAAGATTGCTTAGCAGTAGTGTTCATTTCTTAAAATTTGCAACATTATATGCTAACTCATACAATAAAGCTTGTGGCTAAGATTGATCCACTAAAATATCTTCTAAGGCAACCTTAACTGGTAGATTGGCTAAATGGGTCATCATCCTAAGTGAGTTTGAAATTCATTATGTGGATTAGAAGGTTATAAAAGGACAGGTAATATAAGATCAGTTGGCAGAGGCACCGATGCAAGTAGAACATCCAATACACATTGATTTTCTTGACGCTGATGTTTTCACAACAGCCATTAAGTAGTCATGGGCACTCTATTATGATGGATCCTACACTCAACATGGTTCAAGGGTAGGAATTATTTTCATCACACCTCAAGGACATACAATTCCAAAATCTTATCAGCTAATGTTTCCTTGCACAAATAACATAGCTGAGTATGAGATACTATTAATTGGAATGAGAATTGAATTAGACTGGAAAATCATTGAATTGCAAGTTTTTGGTGGTTCACAACTTTTCATAAATCAAATCAATGATGAATATCAAAATAAGGATGACAAGTTAATGCCTTACAAGAAAATGGTGGATGATTTGAAGAAATAATTTGTTGATATCAAGTTCACACGAATTATGCGTACTGATAATAAAGCTACGGATGCCATGGATACAATTGCATCACTGCTCTAGTTGTTAGAGAACCAAGCATGGTATGATTTCCTCGTGGAACAATTGTTTTCTCCCACCTATGATAATACAAAAACCTAAATCATTTGTCACCTAACCAGTTCTGATTCTCCCTTGTATGGCCAAATCTATGCTTATCTAAAAGATACTATTTTGCCCCTAGATTTGTCTAGAAATCAAAAAAGGAATTTCATATGCCAATCTTCTCGTTACACCTTAATTGCTGATGTCTTGTATCGGCGTAGTCTTGATGGTACCCTCCTTCGATGTCTCAAACACGATGAATCGGAAAAGGCCTTACAAGAGGTACATGGTGGTATTTGTGGGACACATTCAAGTGGACTAACCTTAGCGAAGAAACTTGTTAGAATGGGTTACTATTGGCTGACCATGGAAAAATAATCATTCATCTTTGTGAAAAAATGTTCAAAATGTCAGATTTATGGGAATCTTATTCACACTCCTACTCAAGAATTGAAACCCTTTACCACAACATGGCCTTTCACTTAGTGGGGATTGGATTTGGTTGGCAAGATACATCTAACATCATCAAATGGACACAAGTTCATTATCATAGCCATTGAGTACTTTACTAAGTGGATTGAAGTTGTTCCCCTAACAACTATTACCGGCGAACAAATTTCATCATTCATTTTGAACTATATCATATGTCGGTATGGCATTCCCAACTCCATTATTACAGATAATGGAAGACCTTTTAAAAATCAAGATGTTGATGAACTCTGTGAAATATTTCACATCCAACATAGGTTCTCTACGCCTTATTATCCATAGGGAAATGGCCAAGCAAAGGCTTCAAACAAAACAATTCTGAAAATTTTGAAGAAAATAGTAAATGATGTCGGCCGTGATTGGCATGTCCAATTAAATCTAGCATTGTGGGCATATAGAAAAAGTATTCACACACCAAAAGGTGCTACTCCATATTCTTTGGTTTATGGAGCAAAAGATATTTTTCCATTAGAAGTTGAGATTCCCTCGCTTCGAGTATCACTAAAGGGGCTAATAAAAGATGAGGATTACAGAGTATCAAGATTGCAAGAGTTGGAACTGCTTGATGAACGACATCAAAATGCAACTAATCATCTAAAGGGATATCAACAAGTTATGTCCCGTAGCTACAATCATAGAGTCAAACCATGAGCTTTTCAAGTGGGTGACTTAGTTCTCAAAGAAAACCCTCGTAATCAACAGGATCAGGAAAAGAAAAAAAATTCGAGCCTAATTGGTTGGGCCTGTTTGTTATCATTGCAACATATGGATCGAGGGCATATCAATTGTCAACATCAGAAGGGGACCTGTTTGAAGATCCGACCAACAACATACACCTGAAGAAGTTTTATGCTAGAAAAATATAAAAAACAGTATAAAAAGTCCTGGAAAAATATCAAAAACAATATAAAGAGTCCTGAAAAAATTCATAAAAAACTAGAAAAATGTGTCATTTGGGTGAAAACCTTGAAAACAGGCATCTTTTGACATAGCAAAAATACAAAAAAAAATCAAAAAGAGAAAATACAAAAAAATCAAAAAGAGAAAATATAAAAAAATAAAAAGAGCAAAAATACAAAAAAAATTAAAAATATCGAAAAAAGTGCAATAAAAACAAATGGTGAAAACCTAGCAAATAGGAACTATTTGTGATTTGGTTGGATCTCTCATCTATTAGGACACATTTTGCATATCCATCTTTCATCTACATCACATACATGCCTAGCCATCACATCCGCATCATGCATCCCAACATTTCCTTGAAACGACAAGGATTTCATCATGGCTTGATGATTAATGTTATCCTTAGCAGTAGTTGTGTCTAATCAGGAGTCAGAGTGTAGGATCATTGGGGGAAATTCGCTTCTTGGAACTTTTTGGCAGACAAATGACAACATGTGTCAAGTATTGGAATATCAGAAATAGCAAATTATCCATTCAAAACTGGGTCTAAATGACTGCTTGACAAAAAACTGAAACAAATTAGATGATCTTAATTTGAACAAAATAAATGGAAAACTTAAGGCATAAGTTGAATTATTGTTTTGACATTTGATGACATCATATCTTTGGAGTGGTTCAATGATGTATTGAACTAGAATCACAAGGACAGAGTATGATTTTTCTTTGGTTGTTGTCTATAAGCTAATCACTAGTATTGTGCAAATTTGTCCTGGGACATGCTCTACAACGTATCATTGATGACATTTCGGAATTTGCATTAGGAAAATGGTTTACTTTTGTCTGTTTATGCAAACAATACTCAGGTCATCTTGGTTCAATTATACCTCGATGCTTGTATTAACTTGCTACATCAAACATCATGGAAGCAGTACTCAGGTCATCATTGGTGATAATATCCCCTTTGATTCTTTTACTAACTTTCAACATATCAAAAGGCTTAATGATAAAAATTACATGCAAAATTTGGCTCATGGAATGACAAATAGGAGAATGGTATATTTTTGCATTCTAGGTTTACATGATTCATTTAGATTTGCATTTAGGGCTGTATGATAGATTTTTGGAGGTTTGAAATACTTCATATATATTTTAAGACGTCAATTGAGTACACTGGACATTTATTGCATCTCATTTCATTATCATTTTTCATATTTCATCATTCTTCATTTGGGTTATCATTATCATTTCATTTACATTTACATATTTTCATTATCACATCATTTTTATCATTATTCATCATTATCATTATTAGGTTTTATTCATTTTATCATAATAATTATCCATATTAGATTGCATCACATCATTTACATATCATGTGCATACCATTCATTATTACATATCACTTGTTAATCATTCATCTCATCATTTATATTTTACATCATTTTCACATCATTTTTCATTATCATTTATCATTTTAACATCATTTGCATAATCATACATTGACAAAAATAAAGATGCATATATTTCATTCATTACATACATCATGTAGGAAAATCATTTATATTACATCATATCATCATGTTAGACATCATTTCACAGGATCATCCAATCATAAAGCATATTCATCAAATCATCATTTACATTATAAAATTTGCATCATCATCCTATAAGCATACATTGCAGTAAAAAAAATACATCATCATTATAGATCATATCAAAGTGCATATATCATCATCCATAGGAATGCATAATCATAAACCAAATAGAATATAGAAGCAAAAATGCATACATAAATCAATGACACATGCATATCAAATCACTACTACATATCATAATCTCATCAAAATAAATGTCCATGTGTACAAAGATATCAAATTTCTGAACAAGATATATGTAAAATACAATGGCAAAGTGTATCCATAATCATCACTGGGGGGCATCTGGATGTGGAGCATGACTACTACTGCCTTCGGAGGTGGTGGGTCTTGCTGGGTCTCTGCTTCCAGAAGCACTGATCTCTCATCTGATAGGCTGTTCCACACTCTTGGTGTGACTGTGTGAACGAGTTCATGACTGGGTACCTAACTATGTATAGGCTATCCTCCGCTCAGGAGGTACTGCCTCAAAGTATCTCATCCTGTAGTACTCTGCCTGATGAGTAGTCTCTAGTCCCTCTGCCACAACCTCTCCAATAGAGGTGCTGTCAACTGACCTCAGGAGTCTCTCTGCTACTCCCTCTACTTGAATGCAATGCTCTTTGAAGCTGTCTCACTCTGCTATAAGCAGAGCTACCTGTGGGTCAGGAGGTGGTGGTTGTGCAATATGTGCCTGTAATTGGCTAATGGTGACCTATGCCTATGCTAGCTGACTCCGAAGAGTTTGAACCTCTACCTGCAGAATGTCCACCTGTCCCTATGATGGGGCTCTGATAGTGTGTGTGTAGAAAATGCGTGATTAATTAAACAGTAAACTAACACACCCAGGAGACATTAGATTGAAAGAAAGCTAATCTAGAAAGCATAAATGCAAACTCTCATGGCAGCAGTTTCTTCAAATTCATCCCATCATCCTCTATCTCCAAGGATTTGATAAAAGATGCTGGCTCTCAGTTGTGTAAGCAACAACTTGTTGAAATGACAACTTAGGAGAACGAGATTGATTTAAAAATTCATATTCATGACTATATGATTTAATCTATAGAATTAAAATGCTTATGATACTAAAATGCTGATAAAACTGAAATGTAACTATAATAACTACGACTGAAAATCGAGAATTCGAGGTCCTTTTCAACTCATAAGAGGGCTGTATTTATAGATTTTTGAAGGCAAGAATCCAATTGGCCAAGAACAACGGTTGAGTTCAAAACCTATTAAAATGAATGGTGAGAGATCGAGAATTTGAAAAGAAGATGAAATTTTAAGAGATGGATGGAAGATTAAGAGACAAATGGAAGATGTGTCCATAATAGATAATATTTAATTATGTGTAGGAAATGAAAAGCTTTTTAATTAAATATTGAAAATATTTAATTATTGAGAAGAGTGAAGAATTTCATAAAGTGTTTTAATTAAATATTGAAAATATTTAATTAAATGTGAAATGAAGAATATCATTTAAATTTAGAATTTAAACTTGTGATAATTAATATAAATAAATTGTGAAATCTATTTAATTAATTTTAAGAGGAAAATAACATTAATTAAATAAACTTATTTATTTAATTAAACTAGAAGAATTGGAAAAATGAACAATATAAATAAATAATTAAATTTATTTATATGTAGATGACTTAAGAATTTTAATTAAATAATTCATATTTAATTAATTAACAGGTTTGGTTAACCATGACCATTTTTAGATGTGTACAAATAGTAATTTGTGGAGCCGAAGTACTCGGCTGGTCCACCACTCTAGCTGTGAGAGGCCTTGTCTTGAAGGGAACATCAAAGAAATATATCTATCTACCACCCTCACCACCTCCATCATCCCCATCATCATTGCTATCATCAGAGCTATTTGAATCCTCCTCCTCATTGACGTCCATGGCTACCCTAGCTATATCCTCTGCTCCATGTGGATGCCATTCCTATCCCTCTGCCTATGCCCATGGCTTCCATCGTGCCCATCGTATAACTGGTCCACCTAATAGTGGGGCAGGCTCATCTGGACTAGTCAACCTAGGAAACGGATGTGAGTAGAAGTAGGCAGTGTAATAATCCATCATATGTGCATCTATAACCTCTTGATGAATGGCCCAAAAATCTGGCTGAAGCTTAGTATACTCTGCCCTCACAGCCTCATACGTGATGAAGGGACCCCACTTTGGAACATCCTCTCGGCATTTGGAATAATGGGCCACACCCTATGGCATCATCTGAACTCGTTTGTACTGCGTAAGTACCCACATAACCAAAAACGCTCAATGATGAAGGGGGTACGACCAATCATGTATCTCGCTATCCTATAGTAAGTTAGCTCTATATCATCGTCATCCCATGCATTGTAGTCCAGATATGGTCTCCAGATGACTGTATCCATATTATCTAACATACGCCACCAATACTCTAGCTTGCCCATCATAGGTTGAACAAGGGGGCCTGTGTACGCATATACATATGGATAATCAAGTGGGTGATCTCTCCATACAATAGGGTGGGTGATGGCGATGTGATCCCATGCCAAAAATCTAAATAAGAGTAACCCTTGATGATTTACTCTTCCCATCTATGTATACCACTTGATGAAGATCATGGTATAGATGGGCAAGCATGCAAGATCCCCATGCATATCTAGTCTGATGGAGGATCATGTCCTCCAATATCAGACCCCAGCCTACTGATAGTCCCTTTGACCTGTGATCAAGACAAAGGAAGCCACCAATGAAACCTTTTAGAACTGATGGAAGTGGGGCATAACTTTGTACCATGTCTCTCCATTCAAACTCATATCCACCAACATACAGATCTTGGAAGACTCTCCGTAAGGCATATGTCCCTCCAATCTCCTTGTGATCATAAATCACAAGCTCACCAACTACCGGGATGCCTAAAATTCTATACACATCCTCAGGTGTAACAGTAATCTCTCTAGTCGGCAAGTGAAAGGTATTATGCTCACTATGCCATCTCTCGGCTAATGCAATCAATAGTTCATTGTTGACCCTATACTGCGGGATCCTAAGAAGAGAACTCAACCCACATCTAATGATAACCCCTATCTCTGGCTGAGATAGTTTGGGAATCATCTCCCATGTATGGAAAAATATCTCTCTGATCTGGAGGGTATTAAAATCCTTCTATAACATCAAATACATCAAGATTACATCATCAACAAGGAATACTAGGAAATCAAGCAAACCATGTCAAATCAAACAGAATCATATGAACATCAGCAACATATCATTACTATTTGTTCTTCAAGCAGGAAGGAAAATTTATCATTTTTTACTATTTTTTTTCATCAAACATGGAAACAAATTTAACAACCAATCGGCTCAACATCAACATCATTTTTACTATTTGTTTTTCAATCACGAAAGCAAATTTATCAGAATCATTTTACTATTTGTTCTTCAAACACGAATACAAATTCATCAGATCATCACAATCAAGTGAATCTATCCTTGGTGTTGCTCAAAATCATCACATCAGTTGTCTAATACAACAACAATCATCAAGCAAGTATCAAATCAATTTCAAAATTGCAAAATCAGCAAAAATTCATGGGTGCGCTAAAACAATTCATCGATGCGCTAAATAATCAATGCGCCACTTTATTCATGGATGCGCTAAAATAGAGATTGTATGCGCTAATTCATCTATGCACTACTTTATCAGGGGTATGTGCTAATCTATCTAATGTATGCACTATTGGAGCATCGTATGCGCTATTCTATCAGTTCGATGTGTCATTCTAGCCTATGCGCTAAACTATTCATCTATGCGCTAAAATAATTCATCTATGCACCAGGTTGAATGTGCTATTCTAGCTATCCTATGCACTAATCTAAGGCTCACATGCGCTAAATCAACATCCTATGTGCTAAAGAAAAAACTCAAAAATTCAAAAAACTGAAAAATTCATCAAAAATTCGTTAAAAATTCACAAAAGGGGGATCAAGCAATCTTACCGTAGGTTCGTACGCTGCTGGTCTTTGAGGACGGCGGGCTCGCTTGAATCGGTGGTGCTCATAGTGGATCGACATCTCAAAAATCTCTCTTAGAGCTCTGAAAACTGCAAAAGGCTACTGTTCAAATGACAATGACTTTTTACCTTTTCCACCTTTTAAGGGGGTAAAAAAAGGGAAGTTATTTTTATTTTTACTATGCAACACACTATTTCGAGAGATAAATCGATGAATTCTCTCCAAAAATCATCTCAATTCTTTCATCATCATCATCATCATCATCATCATCATCATTCAAATTACGTGATTTATCTCCCGAGGGGGCATATAGCATCATCAGTTAAAATTTTCAAAATCAGGGGCAAAATTTTCATTATCTGAAAAATTCTTTGAAGCAATGCATAAAATACATCACTTCAAAGAGGGGAAAAATGTACACATCTAAAAATGGTCACAGTTAATCAAACCTGTTAATTAATTAAATATGAGTTATTTAATTAATAATCTTCTAAAGTCATCTACATATAAATAAATTTAATTATTTATTTATATTGTTCATTTTTCTAATTCTTCTAATTTAATTAAATAAATAAGTTTATTTAATTATTACTATCTTCCTCTTAATTAAATAAAATAAATTTCATTATTTATTTATATTAATTATCATATTATTCTAAGTTTGAATTTTTAAATTTAAATAATGAAATATTCTTCTAAATTCATTCTTCACTTCACATTTAAATTAAATATTGTAAAATATTTAATATATTTTTCATATCACATAATTAAATATTTACAAATATTTAATTACTTTCCTTTTTCATCTCTTACACATAATTAAATATTAATTATTTAATTATGGAAGCTTCTAAATTCATTGTCACATGTAATTAAATAAATTTATTTATTTAATTAAGGATTTATCCTCAACTACCAACTAACTCCTCATAAATGAAGTGCACAAATGACAACTTTCCTTCATTTTTTAATAGAGAAGGTTGTGTAGGAGGAAACATCTCCCATTTTTCTCTCAACCTTCCATCTTTCTCTCAACTTCTCAATATCTCACCGTTCATCTTGACAGGTTTGAATTCAATCGTTGATCTTTGCCAACTAGATTCTTGCCTCCAAAAATCTATAAATACAACCCTCTTGTGAGTTGAAAAGGATCCTAGATTTTGTGAATTTAACGCAGTTACTATAGTTGCATTCAAATCAACATTTTAGCATTTCAAGTTCATAGCATAGCATTTTAGTTTCATATCATAGTTTCAATCATTTAGCAAATAAACATGCATTTCGCATAAATGTCATTCTCCTAAGTTGTCATTTCAACAAGCTGCTACTTACACCAACTAAGATCCAGTAACTTGCATCGAATCTTGGGAGATAGAGGACAATGAAATGCATTTGAAGGAGCTGCTATTATTTAGAGTTTGTTTTATCTTTTTAATTAATTTCCTTTGATTTAATGTTTCATTGGTGTGTTAGTTTAACTTATTAATTAGTCCACATATTCTCACACACACTATCCTTTGAGTGTGAGGTCTTACCCACACTCTCATAAGCATCCATTAGATTCTTCACAATAGTATCTTCACTTGATGCATTCCATGTTCTCAACCCAAGAGTCTTCATGATGTTCCTATACTTTACACCCCTCATCATTTCAACAAATAGTTGACATCTTACAGTCTCATTTAGCCTTTCAAAGAAGAATTTCCAAATCTTATCAACATATCTTCTACAAGTGTGTGTTGAAATCTTACCTTCCATGTGTTGCAAAATATCATCATCAATATTAATCAAATACTTTGGCTTTCTACGCAAAATTCTAGGTGGTGTTCTCCTAGGTACATACATCTCAACATTAAGAATTTCATCAATATTTAATTGAGGTGGGCTAGATTGCGTACCTTCGATTGAGGGTGGAAGAAGACATACCTTGAGGTTCACGTGGGGATGATGGCATACCTTCTTCATCAAATCTGAGTGATGATTTACTCTCAACTTGAGATGTGTTGGATGGTGTCCAACAAAATTCACGTGTGGTAGATGGTGTCCCTCCATATTCTCTTGTGCTTAATGGTGTCCCTTCATATTCACTTGTCGTAGAGGGTGTCTCCAACTATGGTATCTGAATTTGTTTTACCATGATGCTTTCACATTCGTGCCTTTTGTGTTGCCAATCCCTTTTCTCTTTCTAACAGTTGAGGTTCCTCTTCAATTGGCTTGTTTTCGTCAATCGTTTCCAATTTCTTATTTTCATGATATGCCGCCACCTGAACTCTCTCCTTTTCTTTGAAGGTTTCGTTCTCTTCATCTGTTAGTTTCCTCTTTGTTTGTTTCTTCAGAATGGTGGATAATTTTATCTGTAGTATGGTAATGAGACAAATATTAGTTCGTAAAAAATATATCCATTCAAGTTAATCAAAATATATGTCATTCAAAGCTTCATAAAGAATACTTACAATCATCCTATACAAGAGTTAATCTAGCATAGATAAAGGTCACATGATTTTTTTCAATCTAGAATTCCTTAAAGAAATGTGGTGATGTGGCATGCCATGATTTCAAGATAGGCTCAAAATGGAAGCATGGACAAGCATATAAAATGTCAACTTATGTCATATATGTATGTATACAAAATGTGGAAGCATACATGGTGCGGGAGCACCATTGAATGAAAATTGTCAATTCAAGAAGTTGTTGTCTAGGCTTTAGGATTTTTGAATTTTTGCATTAAATAAGGTCAATAAAAACATTCTCCATTGTAATGAGTCATTTTTTATCTTTCCTAGGTGTTTAGAAGGTTTAGATTTTAAAATTGCAAAAAACATTGGTAAGTTGCCAATTGTGCAAAAGGGCAAAATTGTAAAGTTGTAAAAATAAAATTTTGAGGAAGGAAAATGGTCATACAATTTTAAATGTCAGTTGAAGGCATTAGGACAGTTATTTTTGTGGGAAAAATCATATATATGCTAGAGAACATCGATGCAAAGACTGATTTAGAATATTTGAAGGAAGATTGAATTGAAAAATCACTATTTTGTAGATTTTTCGTATTTCTTTGTCTTTTGCAGCCTTGGTTTGGACCATACAAAGAGGTTTTGAATATAAATCTTCTTGAATCACTTTGGGGCATGTTTTAACAATGTTTTTCATTTGATTTGAGACTTTAACTCCAATTCTATTGGTAGTTTGGATTGAATCTATTGTTGTAGGTCTGTGTGCCTTGATTAAAGGATTTTGAAGGTCTTAATTATGTAAATTGGCCCATTCCACTCACTGTGATTACTATAATTGGTGGAAGGGGTCTACATCATCAATAAATAGGTGAGGGAATTATTTTTGTGTGCAGGGGAGGTCTAAAAGGGTGTTGGGCATGAAGCCCTAGAGTCAAATTTTGAGTTTTCCATGAGATTTCAAGTGGTTTTGATATGCTAAAGTGTGTTTTGCGTTGGGGCAGCATGGTTTCTTGTTGAATTGAGTTTTTGCAGTACATTTTAGACCTTTTTGAACTATTCATAATATTGCGTGAGGGTTGGATGAGTGTTTTTCAATTAACCACTAGTTTCTTGGGTAAAAAGGAGGGTTTTGTGATTTAGCACTTTGGTGAGTGATTTTATGAAAAAAATGGTGGAATCTTTGGTTTCATAACATATAGACTGCTTCCCTATTGATTTTGGTGTTTTTTAAAAGGATTGAAGATAAGGTCCTTTGTAAAAGAGGCCTAGTTGGTGTATAAATCCAGTTTTGATGAAGTTGTAACAAAGAAGCCTATTGTGGATTGTATGAATTGTTAATTGTGAATTGTTGTTGCTGGTTGATTTTGTGTTGAGTTATGTTATAGGACCTCCCTTGATTGCATCAATACACAAGGTAAGTCAATTGTTAAATAACAAAATGCCTCAAAGAGATGTGGTTTTGGTGCACTAGGGGGTTTGAGAGTCTAAGAAGGTTCATTATGACTACTCCACGATCTAGGCTCTGTAGTTTGGTAGAGTAGGTTAGTTTTGGGCTGTGTAAGGTGTGTGAATGTTGTTTTGTGTAGGGGAAAACAAGAATCCATCGTTTGGTTGTTGTCCTCTCAAGAAATACAAAAGTTGATTCCTTGTGCGAAATGATGTTATGATTGCAAGAATTAAAGAGCCTGATGAATTAGTGGTTTGTGAATGTGTATTTGGTTTATTTCAATCAATAATATACTGATTATAGTGTCTTGTATGTCTAGATAAAGGTTGGTTATTACCTTGCATGATTTGTTGTTATTTTTCCATGTAAGTTGCAACATTGGAGAGTGAATTAGTGAATCATGAACGGATTGAATGGTTATGAGTTTCTAATCAGGTTTATGCAATGTTACAATAAATTTTATGATGGTTAATCTATTTTTGAGTTTGACCAAGAGTTGAAGCCAAGTTCTAATGTTTTGTGGAAATATGAAATCAAGTGAAATTGAAGGATTTTGATGAAAAGATGACTGAGTTTGTTGGCTGATCTTCAATTTAAGTTAGGGTCAGAATTGCCCTTGATGATTTGTAGATCTTGGTAGATGCTCTACATTAGGTTTAAAAATGTAATTGGAAAATGTATATAATTTTGTTGTTGAAAATGTGCACTGACAACCTAAGGTTATAATGACAAACAAACAATGATCAACATGGAATATGAAGAATAAAAAAAATGAAAGCAAGCCATAATAGAATGAAATAAAATGTGTAAAGACTTCACATACCTAAAAAACCAGACTTTCAAATGGAGGAGTTCAACCCAATTATGTAGCCTTAGCTTCTTCTTTCTTCAAACTCCTCAACAATTTGACTTTTGCAAAAAATTGTTCCCCTCCAAACTTCAATTGTATATCAGTTTTCAATGGAATTCAAACTTGAATTGATATTATATGTCTTTCAATGTGAAAACTCTGCTATTTCATGCAAAGGTGGTGGAATATGAAAAACATGCTTGCACACTTCACAACATCATCAAAAAGCTATTTTTTTTTGAAGCATGCGCAAAACTAGGATAATATGTAGGATGTGGGCCTTGAGATCATGGGCATATTGAGTTTTCTTACCATTTTTAGTGGAAGACAAAACACGCTCATGTTATAACGCGAGCATATTATTTCTTGCTAAAACAACCATATCTCTACTTCTTCAAAATATGCTCACATTATACATGAAATATGGTTTTTTTAATAGATTTTTTTTCTCCCTCTTTGTCTATACCCTCTATCCTAATTCTATATCTCTCCCCTGTACCCTTATTTTAGAGGGGATAGAGGTGAGTGTGTTTGTGTGTGTGAGAGAGAGAGATAGATAGAGGGAGGGAGAGGAGAGATATATAGTAGAGAGGGAGGTAGGGTTGAGGGTTTAAGGGTTTTAGGATTTAAGGGGTCAGGGTTAAGGGTAGAGGGTGTATGGTTGAGAGAAAGAGAGTGGGAGAAAGAGAGAGTGGGAGAGAGGAAGAAAGAGAGATTGGGAGAGAGAGAGAGAGAGGGAGAGTGGGAGAAAGAGAGATTGGGAGAGAGTGGGAGAGTGGGAGAGTGGGAGAGGGGGAGAGTGGGTGAAAGTGGGAGAGTGGGAGAGATGGAGAGTGCGAGAGAGATACAGGGTAGAGGATTACGAGTTAGAGGGAGAGAGAGGGAGATAAAGAGGGAGAGAGGGAGGGAGAGGGAGAGTGGGAGAAAGAGATAGTGGGAGATATGGAGATAGAGAGGAAGGTAGAGAGTGGGAGAGTGGGATAATGGGAGAGGGGGAGAGTGGGAGAAAGAGAGAGTGGGAGGGAGAGGGAGAGTGGGAGAGAGATAGAGGGTAGAGGGTTAAGAGTTAAGGGTTTAAGGGTTAAGGGTTTAAAGGGTTAAGGGTTAAGGATAGAGGGGAGAGAGATAGGAGTGAGAGAGAGTGGGAGATAGGGAGAGAGAGTGGGAGAGGGAGAAATAGGGAGAGAGAGGGAGAGAGGGAGGGAGAGGGAGAGTGGGATAAAGAGAGATTGGGAGTGATTGAAAAATGAGAGAGACCTAAGAGGGGGAGAGGGGGTAGGAGGGAGAGAGATAGAGGGTAGAGGGTTAAGAGAGGGAGAGGGAGAAAGAGGGAGAGAGAGGGAGAGAGGGAGGGGGAGGGAGAGTGAGAGTGATTGAACAATGCGAGAGAGACCTAAGAGAGGGAGAGGGGGTGGGAGAGAGATAGAAGGTAGAGGGTTAAGAGAGGGAGAGTGGGATAAAGATAGAGTGAAAGTGATTGAACAACGAGAGAGAGACCTAGGAGAGGGAGAGGGGGTGGGAGAGAGAAAAAGGGTTTAAAGGGTTAAGGGTTAAGGATAGAGGGGAGAGAGAGAGGGAGTGGGAGAGAGATAAAGGGTAGAGGGTTAAGAGTTAAGGGTTTAAGGGTTTAAGGGCTAAGGGTTTAAAGAGCTAAGGGTTAAGGATAGAGGGGAGAGAGAGAGTTGGGAAGGAATGAAATTAGAGGTTTAAAGGGTTAAGGAGTTAGGATAGAGAGGGAGTGGGAGAGAATGGAATGAGTACAGAGGTTAGAGTTAAAGGAGTTTAAGGGTTAAAGGGTTTAAAAAGGGTTAGAGGTTAAAAAAGGGTTAAGGGTTTAAAGGGTAAAGGATTAAGGATAGAGGGGAGAGAGAGAGGGAGTGGGAGAGAGATAGAGGGTAGAGGGTTAAGAGTTAAGGGTTTAAGGGTTAAGGGTTTAAAGGGTTAAGGGTTAAGGGTTTAAGGGTTAAGGGTTAAGGATAGAGGGGAGAGAGAGGGAGTGAGAGAGTGGGAGAGAGGGAGAGAGGGAGAGGGAGAAAGAGGGAGAGAGAGGGAGAGAGAGAGGGAGAGGGTGAGTGGGAGAAAGAGAGAGTGGGAGTGATTGAACAATGAGAGAGAGACCTAAGAGAGGGAGAGGGGATAGGAGGGAGTGATTAAACCCTAATACCTCAACCCCTATACCCTATTAATCCCTTAACCCTCAAACCTTAAATCATAATCCATCAACCCCTATAACCTCTTAATCTCTCAACCCTCAACCCTCAACCCTTAAATCCTAATCCCTCAACCCATATAGCCTCTTAATCCCTCAACCCTCAACCCTCAACCCTCA
>CM021101.1:214983642-215045962 GCA_007115665.2 Sequoiadendron giganteum
ATCCTCAACCCTCAACCCTTAAACCCTAATCGTTCAACCCCTATACCCTCTTAATTCCTCAACCCTTAAACCCTATTCCCTCAATCCCTATACCCTCTACCCTATACATTGGACCATCAGCCCTAATACCCTAACCATATACCCTCAATCCTCTACCCTTAACCTTAAAACCTCAACCCTTAAACCCTCTACCCTATAACCTCTTAATCCCTCAACCCTAAACCCTTAACCCTTAAACCCTAACCCTTAAAGACTCTACCCTCTACCCTCAATACTCTACCCTCTACCCTCAACCCTAATCCCCAAACCCTTAAACCCACTTAGTAAAATCTCTACCCTAATCCCTCAACCCTCTTGATCCTTAATCCCTCAACCCTTAAACACTAATCCCTCAACCCCTATACCCTCTACCCTATACATTGGACCCTCAACCCTAATCCCCCAACCCTATACCCTCAATCCTCTACCCTCAACCCTAAACCCTCAACCCTTAAACACTCAACCCTAAACCCTAAACCCTCATCCCTTCAACCCTAAACCCTTAAACCCTCTACCCTCTACCTTCAATCGTCTACCCTCTACCCTCAACCCTAATACGTCAATCCTTAAACCCGCTTAGTAAAATATGTACCCTAATCCCTCAACCCCCATACCCTCTACCATATACATTGGACCCTTAAACCTAATCCCCCAACCCTATACCCTCAATTGTCCACCCTCAACCCTCAACCCTTAAACCCTCTACCCTCTACCTTCTACCCTATACATTAAACACCCAACCCTCAACCCTTAATCCCTCAATCCTCAACCCTCTACCCTATACATTGGAATCTTAACCCCAATCCTTCAACCATATGTACCCACAACCCTAATCCATCAACCCTATACCCTCAACCCAATACCCTAATCCCTCAACCCTACAGGTCATCAACCCTATACCCTCTATTCTCAACCCTCTACACTATACACTGGATCCTCAAACCTCATATATCTAATTCCCTCCCTCCTCTTCTCTCCTTCTCTCTATCCATCCATCCCTCCCTCTATGCCCTAATCCATCAACCCTAAACACTAAACCCTTAAACTGTTAAAAAATCAGCCCTAAACCCTCAACCCTTAAACCCTAAACACTAAAACCCTCTACCCTCTACCATCTACCCTCTACCCAATACCCTCTACTCTCGACCCTTACACCCTTAAATCCAAGAAAATTCTCTACCCTAATCCCTAAACCCACAACCCTTAATCCCTCAACCCTTAAACCCTCAACCCTCTACCCTCAACCCCTATAACCTCTACCATATACATTGGACCCTCAACCCTCAAATCTTGACCCTATACCCTATACCCTCAATCCTCAATCCTCAATCCTCAACCCTTAACCCTCAACCCTCAACCCTCAACCCTCAACCCTTAACCCTCAACCCTCAACCCTCAACCCTCAACCCTGAACTCTTAAACCCTAAACCCTTAAACCCTTAAACCCTCTACCCTCTACCCTCTACCCTATACATTAAACCCTCAACCCTCATTTCTCAACCCTCAACCCTTAATCCCTCAACCCTCAATCCTTAAACCCTAAAAAATCAAACCTTGTCCCCTCTACCCTTTACATTGGACCCTAAACATAATCCTTCAACCATATACCCTCAAACTTATACCCTAAACCCTCTACCCTCAACCCTAAACCCTTAACCCTAAACCCTTCAAACCTAAACCCTTAAACCTTCTACCCTATACCCTCAACCCAATACCCTCTACCATTGACCCTATTCCCTCAACCCTTAAACCCTAATACCCTAGAAACAATCAACCCTATACCCTCAACCCCTATCACTTTCTCTCTATCTATACATCTCACCTCTCCCTCCCTCCCTCTCCCCTACTCTCTCCCTCTTTCTACGTACCTCTCATTCAATGAATACCTACCATCCTCTCTCGCTCCCTCTATCCATCTCTCTCTATGTCCCTCCCACTCTCTCCCACTCTCTCCAACTCCCTCTCTCTCCCTCTCTCTCATGTCTCTCTTTCCCACCCCCCTCTCTCTCAGATCTCTCCCTCTGGAAACCTACGTAGGTAACACTCTCTTTGTCTCTCTCCCCTCTATCTATCCCTCTCACCCTACCTAGATAAGTCCCTCCTCCTCCACCCTCCTCTTTCTCTTTCTCTATCAAGTCACTCCTCCTCGCACCTTCTCCCCTCTCTTGGTCTCTCTCTCCCACTCCTCTCACTTTTATCTCTCAAGTCTCTCCCTTTAGCACCCTACCTACATAACACTCTCTTTCTCTCTCTCTCTCTCTCTCCCCCTCTCTCTCCCTCTCTCTCAATTCTCTCTCTCCCACCCCCTCTCTCTCTCTCCCTCCCTCTATCCTCCCACCCTACCCTAGCTAAGTCCCTCTCCCTCCAACCCCTTCTCTCCCACTCCCTCTCTCTTAAACTCTCACTTCCACCCTCTCTCCCTCTCTCAAGACTCTCTTTCTCTCTTAAAATTCTCCCTCCCTCTAAAAACATACTTACATACATACAAGAATAATACATATGTACCTACAATCCTTCATCCATACAAGCATACATACATACATGTGTAGATACAATCTTACATACATACAATATACATGCATTGATGCATATAGGCATACGTACATACATACAAGCATGCATACATGCATACATACATGACATACAAGAATACACGTTGTAAGGAAAAATAACAGTGTGGAAATGCTTTCCTAATGCTAAAACCGTAGAGGAGAAGTGTAAAGACCAGTTTTAAAACATTAAAACACTTAAGATGAACACATATAGGGTAACAAGAGTAACATAAAGAAACAAATTACAAAGATAACACTAGATTTACATGGGAAAACCCTTTCGAGAAAAAACCCACCACACCAAGAGAAAGACAATTTGTATTACAGTAAGCAAAAAATTACATACAAAGTTACAGTCCTTATTCTTTGATAGTTAGCTCACAACAACACTTGAGTTTTCATGCACTCACTATTGCAATGCTATTTCGACATACAGTGAATACAACCTCATCAACCTTTTTCTTAGTATTCTATTTTTTTCCAGATCGTTCAACTTCTAGTCTAAACCGACTATTACTAGTCTCTCACCAACCACCAATTAGGGTGCATTAATTTCAACTCTTCACCAGCATGCCAAAACGATCTCAGATCGGATCCACCTACAATCCTGCATCAAGCCACTCTCGCAATAAATTCATTGCAGATAAATTACTAAATTCGGGCTTGGCCAACCGCTAGAATCTGATCTCATATGATTGCATAATATATCACTTTTAACCAATCCAGCTTCTAGCAATAAATATTATTTTCCAACAGTGGTGCAAAAACAACCAATGAAAAAATTCCACGTGTCGCACTTCTATTCATTTTGCTGCTTGACCGAATAGTGATCGGTCAACAATCCTCGTGGTTTGAAATCCCTTTGCTATCGCTAACCATTTCATCACATTCCGGGCTGACAATAATCTGCTATCACCAAAACACCGACCGCTAGCTCTATTGGGTTCCACATGCCATGTGTCCACCACTTGGGAGGTTCTGGTGCATCTATGAGGGAATCTCCAAGATTCCCATGAGCCCACTTAGAACGAGCTTTTGAGGCTGCCATGTGTCCACCACTCGTGCCCTCTACTTGGCTTACGTGAAAGCCACTAGAGCTCCTTTTGGGAATCTGTAGTGGCATCCGCTAGATTCCCAAGGGAACTCCCGAGGCGGTGACAAGTGTCCATGACCGGGCAACCCTTTGCATAAAGCAACTCAGGTCTCACCTTCTCTTTGCTACACTCACCACTTTAAAAAGCCGCCACGCGTCATGCACACAAGAAATTCCACTCGACGAAAGGGTAACAATGGTACTTGCCTTTGGATACTGTGGAAAGCATCCAGCACCGTCAGATGAAGCCAAGCACAACCATTGATGCAAGACATCGACACATCGACGAGGCATAACATTGCCTCCCACCGATGAGCGACTGATCTACCGATAAAGCCAAAGCCAACAACATTTTTTCAACTCCACACTTGTCGGCCCATTGTTGTGACAATCCTCAGAGTCTCGCTGATCAGATAGAGTCTCCACGACCAATGATCAAAATGACCAGATGAGAACTCCACGGTAAAGTGATAAGGGCATAAATTTGTCAAGCCTTTCTTTGAGGTCCAAGACAGTAAATTGAGGTAGATTTTCCAACAAGCTCCCACTGGACGAAGAATTACTGGCTTACTCCAGACTTTGAATTCAATGACGATCATAGGCCCTAAGGCCCATTAAACTTGCACACCATTTGAACTTGTCCGTGCTCACTGAATTTTTCAATGCATTAGCAAAATTCTTCAGAGTATCCACCTTCTCTAAAGAAACCTTTCCATCCTACACCATATCTCTCACGAAGTGATACTGCACATCAATATGTTTCATCCTAGCATGGAAAGTTTGATTTTTCGCCAAACAAATGGCACTCTGATTGTCACAGAAAATAGTAATCTTCCTTGCATCAAAGCCAATATGAGAGCACAAATGACTTAGCCAAACAAATTCTTTGTAGGTGTCAGTTGCTGCCATGTATTATGCTTGTGTAGTGGACAAAGCGACTACAACCTGTCGCTTGCTCATCAAACTAATTGCACCACCATTTAACATGAAAGTATATCCACTAGTGGATCTTCTGCTGTCAATGTCCCCTACTCAATTAGAATCCACATATCCATGAATGCTGAGCGTTCTTTGTGATGCAACCAAGTTTCTATGGTAACATAAAGCATATTCTAAAGAACCCTTTAAATATCTAAACACTCTCTTCACAACATCCAAATGTGACCTTCCTGGATTTTCCATAAAATGGCTCAAAACTCCCACTGCTTGGGCAATGTCTTGTCTTGTATAGACCATTACATAAATTAGACTGCCAACAACACTTGCATAAGGCACCCTTGTCATTTCCTCCATCTCAATATCAGATTTTGGACAATCTTCAACAGATAGCTTTGTTCCTTGCAAGATTGGAACAACTAGGTGCTTGCAATCATTCATACCAAATCTTTCCAGAACTATGTTGACATACTTACTATGACTGACCCAAAGCTTTCTTCCCTTTCTATCCCTGGTTATCTCCATCCCCAGAATATACCTTGTTGCACCTAGATCTTTCATTTCAAACATTGCAGACAACTGAGACTTAAGATCATAAATCATAGACTTAGTATTCCCTATGAACAACATATCATCCACATACAAGGTAATAATAAGCACACGATCATTTTCAGATTTATAATAAACACAATGATCAAATTTTGATCTCACAAATCCCATAGACAACACAAAGGTGTGAAACTTCTGGTACCACATTCTAGGAGACTGCTTCAAACCATACAAAGATTTCTTTAATTTGCAGACCAGGATTTCTTTACCTTTTTCAACAAAGTGCTCAGGTTGGGACACGTAAATTTCTTCTTCTAGCTCTCCATGGAGAAATGTTGTTTTCACATCCATCTGCTCGATATCTAAGTCATACATGGTTGCAAGTGACATCAAAAATCTGATAGATATCAACATAGCAATAGGGGAAATTTTTTCTCCATAATCAATTCCCTCTACCTTGGAATACCCCTTTGCAACCAACCTCGCTTTATACTTTTCAGCACTACCCTCAAGACCAGTCTTCTTCTTGAATACCCATTTATAGCCAACAAAATTTCTTCCTTTAGGGAAAGGTACCAAATCCCATGTTTCATTCTTTTTCAATGATTCCATTTCTTCATTCATGGCTTCCAACTAGGAATTTGCATCGGAGATATTAATTGCCTCTTTAACAATCCTAGGCTCCTCAGTGCTAGTAATTAAAGCATAGGCATAGTTTTAATCCAAAATGGAGAAACCATACCTATTAGGTTGTTTTTTTTCACCTGTAGACCTTCTCACTGCTTGAGCTCTCCTCAGTTTAGAGTACAACATGCAGTTATCCCTTTTCTAAAGTTTGGGGAATCTCAACTGCATCATTCTTCTTTTCTCTTTGATTTGTCTCTAGCTGTGGATCAGCTATAGAATGTTTCATCTCATGAAATATTACACTTTTGCTATACAAAACCTTCTCAGTAATAGGGTTCCAAAGCTTGTATCCTTTCACACCAACACCATAGCCGATGAAGATACATTTAACAACCGTTTTCTCCAACTTTGATCTTTTCTCATTTGGCACATATGCGTATGCCTCATAGCCAAATACACACACATGTCTTTGGCTATAGAGAGGGATTCTTACCAGACCACGCTTCCAAAGGTGTCTTATCAACAAGAGGAGAGCAAGGAGAATGATTTACCAGGTAACATGTTGTAGCCACAGCCTCAGCCCAGAACTGCTCAACATACTCCTTGCCTTTTCCATTACCATCCTGTTCAACCTTTTAGCAACTCCATTTTGTTGTGGAGTATAAAGTATAGTTTTATGCCTTTTAATCCCATGGTCTTTATAGTATCTATCAAAATCTATAGAATAAAACTCACCACCATTATCCATCCTGAAACATTTGATTTTCCTTCCAATTTGATTCTCTACCAAGTTTTTAAACTCTTTAAAATGATTGACCACTTCTGATTTACTCTTAAGAAAGTATATAAATGCCCTTTCTCGAATATTCATCAGTAAATGAAACATAATATCTAGACTTCGATAATAAAGGAACATTCACTAGACCAAACACATCAAAATGAACATAGTCCAGTACACCAGAAGATTTATGAGAACTCGAGGAAAAAGAAACACGTTGTTGCTTTCCATAAATGCAGTGTTCATAGAAATCAAACTCAAGATTACAATCTACAAGCCCTCCAACAAGATTTTTATTTTTCAAGGTTTTTAAACCTTTCTCACCTATGTGACCAAGTCTATGATGCCACAGCATGGTATATTCTCTATTGGGAGTTTCACCTCCATCACATTTGCACCTAGAGGAGCTTCATCATCCTTCTCTACAGGAGCAACCTTGCTAGACTTTACGGAGACGTTACTTTGAATAGGATGTGCATCCAGCTTGTACAAAGTGCCAATACGCACACCCTTAGACAGAACCATTGCACCTCTAGCCATCTTATATCCTTTAATAGAGAAAGAAACTTCTACACCAACATTATTAAGCTTACTGACAGAAATTAAGTTACGAGCCAAACCTTGTATGTGTAGCACGCCACCAATCCCTTTGATTCTACCATAAGGGAACTGTATCTTAGCTCTTCCATGACCAACAATATCCAATGTTGACTCACTCCCCAGCTACACCTTCCCACCATCATAGTTCTTGTACTTAGTGAACCATTCTCTATGAGACGTTATGTGAAAGGAAGCACCCGAGTCAACTAACTAGACATCATCTAATGCCTAAATTGCCAAGGCTGCAATGAAGGCATCTGCATCACTCTAAGAAGAGTCATTATCTGAAGCATTACTCTTCTTATTGTTCTTCTCCTTACAATACTTTCGAATATGACCAAGATGCCCATAGTTCCAACATTTAACCTTGGACTTTTTACCAAAAGACTTTGATCTCCCTACATATTTAAATTTGGACTTCTTGTCCTTCTTTCCTTTCTCCTTTGATCTTCTTTGAACAACAAGGGCCTCTTTGGCCATCTTAGAAGACTTCCTCTGCATCTCTTTAGATAGAAACAAAGTAACCACTTCTTCCATATTGAAAGTAGCTGTCATTCTTCCAATAGCCATCACCAGATGATCCCAAGTGTCAGGTAATGAACATAATAGGAGCATGCAACGATCCTCCTCCTCAATCTTTACACCCACAGACACCAACTGAGCAACACTCATATTAAATGATTTTAGATGGTCTGCAACAAATGCACTTTCTTCCATCTTCAAGGAGTACAACTTCTACCTCAGGAATAACTTATTTACCAGAGACTTTCCTTGATAAATATCACCAAGCTTCTTCCATAACGAAGCTGCAAACTTCTCCTCATGGACATTCAGGAGTATAGAATCGACCAGACTAAGTCTTTTTAGACCTCTCGCTTTTCTATTTGTGAGGTCCCATTCTTCTTGCTTCATACCTTGTGGCATAGTTCCAGAGACTGCTACCCAGAGGTCTCTATCCACTAATAGGTCTTCCACTTTGAGTTTCCACAGCTCAAAGTTTTTGCCATTGAATTTATCAATATCAACTCTTCCTAATGTACTCATGATATTAGATAGAACTTGGTCCTAACTTTGCAAGACTCCCACTGGAACAGTATTAGCACAAAAAACCAGCCCTACTAACAAGGATAACACAACTGGCCAGGCTCTGATACCACTTGTAAGGAAAAGCAACAGTACGAAAACGCTTTCCTAATCTAAAACCATAGAGGAGAAGTGCAAAGACCAGTTTTAAAAAATTAAAACACTTAAGATAAACAAATACAGGGTAACAAAAATAAATGAATTATAGAGATAACACCAGATTTACATGGGAAAACCCTTTTGGGAAAAAATCCACTACACCAAGAAAAAGACACTTTGTATTATAGTAAGCAAAAAATTACATACAAAGTTGCAGTCCTTATTCTCTGATAGTTAGCTCATAGCAACACTTGAGTTTTCATGCACTCACTATTACAATGCTATTTTGACATATACTAAATACAAACTCATCAACATTTTTCTCAGTATTCTATTTTTTTCCAGATCGTTCAACTTCTAGTCTAAACCGACGATTACTAGTCTCTCACCAACCACCAATTAGGGTGCATTAATTTCAATTCTTCACCGACATGCCAAAATGATCTCAGATCGGATCCTTCTACAATCCTGCATCGAGCGACTCCCGCAATAGATTCATTATATATAAATTACTAAATTCGGGCTCTGGCAACCACCAAAATCTGATCTCATATGATTGCATCATATATCACTTTTCACCAATGTAGCTTCAGAAAATAAATGTCTTTTTACTACAATAGTGCAAAATCAACCAGTGAAAAAATGCCACGTGTCGCACTACTATTCGTTTCACCGCTTGACTAAATAGTGATCGGTCAACAATCCCCGCGGTCCGAAATACCTTCACTATCGCTAACCATTTCATCACATCTCGGGCCGACAATAATCCGCTATCACCAAAACTTCAACCGCCAGCTCTATCGAGTCCCACATGCCACGTGTTGGAACTACAAAGTTTTGATAACCTCATTAACCCTTCATACTTATTCGTTTCCCAAGAAGTTCATATTACAGACATAAAATTTCCTCACAGAGCATTTTCACCAAGGTCTGGGTTAAATTTTTTCATATATCCCCATAAAATTCATCTGACATTAAATCTTTAACATTTGAAAATATCGGCATAAGTTGATGCAAGTCTCACTGATAATAATATACATCTCTTCAGTTTATCGACAAGACATTAGAAGTTTCATACCGATGAGGATATATGCCAAAAAGAATGTGGGTTCACATTTTTTTATTGGCAAGACAAAAGGTATCGGGGTGATGATGTGAGGTCATATCGAGATAAATTGCTTTTTACCAATTGGAATATGAAAAAGTGTATCAGCTAGACTATAGTCATTGGAGTGAGATTTCAAAGGACTGCCCGAAGCATTCACTGGTCTTGCCGATAAAGTGAAAAGAAGACTCATTCGGTAAGACAATGATGCAGGGGAGAGTTCGAGGAGTCTTACTGACCCCTCATGTTATACCGATAGAACTAAGCATATAGAGATAAATTTTTTTGAGAAGATAATGTGCGTGCTCTCACTGAAGAAAAAGTGTATCAGTGAGATAAGTCTCAGCGGGGAGATCTAAGAGAGGTCACGGCGAATATCATTCTATCGGCAGGACAATTACTTGGTCTCGGTGACTTAAGTTGACAAAGTGAATATCTTAGTGAGACAAAGAGCTTTCAGAGTGAAATGAAGAATTGTTGGCCCGATTCATTAAGTCAGGGCGATAGTTTGCTTCGGTGAAGGTCATGGCGACATAAAAAACTAAAAAGGAAAACTATTAGGGAGACTTGTGATGTTGGGGGAACTACAAGACGTCTTAGCGGAAGTGTGAACATTGAATAGATGGATCCGACAGAGATTTGAAATGTCTTTCTGATATGATCCTTGATGTGAGAGAGAGAATTTCAAAAACTTGCTTCATTCATGTCTCAGTGAAGACATTAATGGCACCACAAAGCATAAAATATTTCGCAAATCAGGGTGAGCTCAATTGAAATCATTTTTTCACAAAATTGGCAGCGAAGGAGAGTAGAGGAATGAGGGAAACAATAGGAGCGTTCGTCCAAATTGGATTTTCAGGAGAAATAAAGTAAGTTCCTCATCCTTTGAAAATTGTAAATTTCGAAGAATGGAAGGCACTAGTTCAGAAAAGATGAAAGGAAGAAAACATGGGGAGGGTAGTCAACCAAAGGAAAAAAGAAAAAAAGTGAAATACAACTAGAGGGCACCGAGAGAAAATTAAACCAAGATCTCATAGACCAGCTACCTGGTTCAGGACCTAAAGCTAGGCGTTCTGCATAGCTTAAGGTGGAAATAGATAAATTGGATGACAAATGTAAGTTCATAGGAGATGTTTGGACCCCAATTAGAGGATACGAATTGTTTAGTTTCCACTACCATAGAAGAAATCACTTCGAGCTAGTATGTAACTAATGGAGGCTCAATTTGGGAGAATTGGTGTGCCCTAATGTTTTTGTTGATGTCAAATTGGTAAAATTATTGGCTGGTCATTATAATCTGAAGAATAGGGCCATATGTGATTTATTTGGGAACCTGGTGATACATGTGTCTGAGAGTTCAATAAGCGAGGTTTTCAAGTTAGAAGGAATGTGCAATGAGAAGATCATAAGTGAGGAGCTCGAGAGTGAATTCATAAGAATGGATACCATTTACAAGGGCTGGAGGTTACCCCTACATAGAATTAGGTGTCATGGCAAACTGACTTTGATGGAAGACAGTGAGGGACCACCATTTCATGTGGATCTCTTCGAACCCTACATAAAGTACACTTATTTTTCAGTGGGACAAGTATTGGGGAAGGAGGTCCTAGAGCATATGACAGTTATACCTATGGTGATTGTTGTGGATGTTCAATATCATAATTGCAGGTCTTTGATTATGCTTCACATGTGTTTAAAGAGCTGGATGCAGGGTTGATGGAAATAAAGAATGGAGCCTTTGTCCCACACCTCAGGAATTATTCATTGTTGATGCACTTGGTGCTATATTTTGGACAAGACTTAGGATTGTGGACCCAGGAACTGAGGATTTTGCAATTTGGTAAGGAAGGAAAACCATTGCCTATTCAGTTGTGGACTGCTATTTGGGACAGCAGGTTTGCTAATTCTAATTTCTTGCATTTTGAAGAATATTTTGTAAAACCAATGTACAAGTTTTATAATCATCCTTGTGACTATTCCTTGTTTGATGAAATAAATAGATTTCTCAAGCCTAAGGATTTTAATGGACCAATCAGCCACAACTGGGGGGATTGGTATTATCTAGAAAATTCCACTATGATTAGGGTTTATGGTTTTGAAGGTACAACATTTATTTTTCTTAGGACAATTCCAGATAGAATTGCATACTTGGAGATTGTTAGGAAAATGGATTTCTCCAATTTCATGAGCTTAAGCTCTTATGGGAAGCAAGCTTTTATGCCAAGTACGCTGTGTTTTGGTAATTTTACTGTGTTAGCAAAGGAGGGATACAACTTAATTCTAGATAAGTTATTGCATTATAACATGAGAAAAGCACCATCGAGGAAAAACTTTGATCCAGAGGGATATATTCATTCTCCCAAATAGAGGATAAACTTTGGAGGGTATCAACATGTGCCCTATCAATCTAATGACATAATTTGAAACTTGGAAGTAGAAGAAGCAGAAATGGTAATTGAGAAGCATGATCAAGAATTGATAGATGCTGAGCTATTGTTTTCCAGTAAAGAAGTATTAGAGGCTGATAGGCCACAAGGCCCATTCGGGAAGGTATCGAGGACAAGAACTTAGGATTACACCTATTCTACTAGAGAGATAAATATTGAGGAAACTGTGGATGTGGATACAAGACATGAAAAATATAGATCTTTTATAGCAGATGATGAATTTGTGTAAACCTCAGAATTCAAAACATTTTTATACAAACAAAAGGGAAAAGAAATAAGAGGACTGGTTGACAATGTCACACCAGGAAATGAGGAGCAGTTGTTAAAAAAATTGAGGGATGATGTGGAGAAAGAGATGACAAGCATGACCCCTGAGAAAGGGAGAGAGATGTTAGAAAAGGCTGGTGTCATGATTTTCCCAAGGCTAGATCTCAATTCCGCAATGGTTTTTTTACAGTTTCCTGAAGGACAACAATGCTACACACAAGCTCAACATAAAAAAGGTGACAAAAGTGTATATAGGATCAAGATACAATCCTGATGAAGAGACATTGATGATCTGGGATTTATATCCCCCTCACAAGAAGTCAGTTGTCATTGATACTGAGAAGGAATTTTCTACATATAATGAATTTGAAGGATGGAGAGGCTGACCCGGTTGCAACTGCAGAAATTGGGATCAATATAGAAAAATTAAATAAAGCCTAGATACAGGCATTGATCAGAGAGAGAGAAATGTACAAAACCAATAATGAGAGAATATTGAGGGAAAATGAACGTTTAAAGGACTTGATAGGTGCTGTAACAGGGCCAAAAAAGATGCTGACCCAAGGTGAAAGTTCATAGGTGAAGGACCATTGGGAAGGGTCAAGTGCATACTCTCAGGGGAAAATGGACACACTTGCTTCAATAATCAAAAGGAGGCGGGTCGTTTTAACCACTTGGTTAAATAAACTTTGGGGAAAACATTCACAATACGTGGATGCAATAAAAGAACATAGAAGAGTGGATGGTAGAATCCAAGAGAGAATTGAAGAGATAAAAAAGGATACTCCTAATATTGCAGGGATTGAAAATGCTAATCGTATCATGGATAAGCACAGGGAATTCTTTGAGGAATTGCAAGGGGATACACAGGGATTGATAGAAAAGGATACTCCAAGAGATATTGAAGACAACCACTGTGAAAGATATAATGTTGGATGAAGCATGTGAGCAGAATGAATGAATGATGATGATGTTGATCGTGATCTGCAATGTGTTAGGAGATGCAAATACACATAAGCGCCAAGATTACATAGAGCACATGTCTGAAGTTCACTTATGGCTTAACATAACTTAGTTAATGCTAATCTTGTTAGCATTTTATGCTTAATTTTTTTTTTGAAAGGACACGTCCTTGCACCTATTAAATGTATAAATATCCGTTGTTTAGAGTAGAAGATAGATAGAAAAAGTAGATAGTAGGAGATACAATATTTTTCAGAATGTTTCAAAGAACCATGATGCATGTATGAAGTTTTTGATGGATCAATGAAAGAACTTTGATTTTGTGGCACCTTTCTGGTATCAATTTTTTGTTAATTCAATTGAAAATACTATCAAGTTTTCTCAAAGGCTAATATTTCTTTGTTATTTAAATTTACATATCAAGTATATTCTCAATTTATCAATACACATTTGTTGTATTTGTGTGGTGTGATTGGTTGGTTCTTTCAAGTAAAGAATAAATCCTTCAAGTAATTCACAATAATCTGGAAGTATCATTTGGATCACTAAGAAGAGCTTAGTAATTACATTCTTGCATGTTTATACAAGTTATAGACTAATATTATATGCCAAATAATTAGAATCTCTGCCAGATAGAAGTCATTTATTTAAAGCTTTTACTTGACTCCATTTTACCCAACAAGGCACTGGTCCTATTTATCCTTTTATGTTCCATCTATTTCATTCACATCTCTTAATTGAACATATAAATTTTCACTTTGATATTAAATATACAATTTATACCAAATTAGAATCATATCTTTCCACTATCAAATTGCCATTTGTGAATAGTTAGGTCAAGTAGGAAACATAATTCAAAATTTGTGTCATTCATATAGGTGCAGCCACCTAGGTTTAGCAGAGCCTTAAGAGTAGAGGGTTCAACCATATTGGTAGGCCTTTTTAGTTGGCCAATAACATAGTGAGAGTGTGGCAACCTCTCGTGGTTCATTCAAACTAGCATTTTTGAGACCCAACAAATTGGTTACTCGGCTGGGGAAAACTAGAGAGAAGTCTGGTGGTAGACAACCTTTCCATATAGAGTCATTAAAAGAAAACCATAATTAAAAATTTGAAAATTGACTCTGCTGGGTGAAATAATAACATCTTTTCTCACTTTTAGAAAAAGTGGGTGGCGACTCTGAATGAACAAAAGCATTGAGATTGATACAATAAGGTACAAATCAGAAAGGAATCGACCTAGAGTTTAGACCATCACAATTTCTCACAACATGCAAGGAAGGAGATCTTTGTAAAAGGAGGGGGATGGTCCTAATGACAAGGGTAAATGAACTTATAAAAATGATCAAGGCAAGAAGGTATTCAACGACCTAGATTTAGCCGCAAAAAATAGAATATCAAAACCACCGATGGAAACACACAACTCATACGAGGCATTAACAAATGAAAATAGCCCATCTAAAGAGATTCATACTCCTTAAGAGAAGAGAAATCCCTTCCATCGAATAAGCCATGATAAAGATGAAGAGTTCATGGCTGAATTTGAAGTTGAGAAGAGGAGAGAATTTGAATGTGATTAGAGAGCTGAACTTTTTGAGGAAGGACTTGAATATGAGGCAGCATCTGAAGAAAACCATGAACTCATGACCCAAGATGAGATAGATGCATAGTGGGAACGTGTGAGGCAAGAAATAAAAAGGTTAAGGATAGAATATGAACAAAAGCTTCAAGCCATGAAGGAATTTGAAAAATTGAAGTTACAAAAGGCTTAGGGTAAAAAATCAATGGTTGATTCACCCAAATATACGCCTCCTCATAAGAAAAACAATATTAAGCCATCAAATTCCCCACAAGCCCACCGAAATCAGCCAAGGAATCAATATAGAAACACAAATGCTCCACTACAACACCGAAATATTCAGCCACCTCCTCATCAGTAGTATGTACCCCCACAAGGTCCACAATATGTGGCAAATACTAACCCACTATACTAGCATTAGCATTTCCAAAATCCCCCTCCACAATACACAACCATGATTAGACAATTTGATCTTGCTGGATTTCAGATATACCCTTACCCTCTGGACAAAAACTGGAGGAACCTAGTCCCTAAGTTCATAGGAAGTAATGTAGTTATAGCCGAGGAGCATCTGAGAAACTTTAAAGTGGTCATTCAAGACTTGAATATGTAGTATGAAAATGTACAGATGAGATTATTTATGATGTCACTGATTGAGGATGCTAGGGACTGGTTTAACAGTCTACCAACAACATCCATTTATTCCATTCATGTATTTCATGAATAGTTTCTTCAGTAGTATGGGAATCAGTGTGCATCAGATTTTGCTTTGCACGAGTAAGTGACTATCCAAAAGCATCAAAATGAGTCAGCCTTTGATTTTAACCAAAGTTTTGTTAAATTACATAATAAAATACCTTGGGAATCCAAGTTGGCTAATCCTACTGCGTTGAGTATCTATTTGAAAGCCTTTGATCCCAAGACATGATATGAATTGAGAAACAGAGGTCCTAGGAATCTGGCTGAGGCCCAAAAGATAGCATTAACTATTGAAAATAATAGGAAAGCTACAGGGATGTTTTCTAAAAGGAAAAACCCTAGGGTTCCCCAATATGTTCCCCCAAACAGGCAAGAGAACACATATAGGAATGAAAGACCAAGGCTGCATGACATGCCTTATAATACAAACTGGAAGGATGGGAAGTTGGTAAATGATAGACCAAGAAATAAAGAAACATCGGATCCATTAAAAAGGAAGGGATCATATATGGTAGATAAAAGTCCCTGGTGTTCAGTCTGTTATGCACCACATTCCCTGGAGCATTTTGTTATAGCTCAGTCAATACTAGAAGAAGACACACTAGAAAATGATGGTGGTGAAGACTAGAATGTCTATTTAACTTCCCACACTCTTAACTCTTTGGAGCAGGAATATTCATCTTCAGAGGAGGAAGGATATGAGTATAATGTTGATCACCAAAAATACAATATTCACATGGCAGAGCAACATATTTTTTCTAATCATGAAGAAAGTGATAATGAGCAAAATCCCCCTGTTGCATCATGTCAAACTAATAGGTACAGTGTAAGGAGACCAAGTGAAGAAGAAGTTGAAAAGTTGACTATTGCAGCAGTGGAGGAAGCTAGAAACAAATATCGGTTGAGGAACAAAACAATGAATAGGGATGAGGGTGTCCCAAGAGGAATATTTGTAAAAATTAAAAAAGTTTCAAATGAGACATCAAAAGGGACAGATGATAAGCAACCGGACAAAAAAGAACATAAGGGATCTCCTAAGGAGGAAAGTAAAGAAATTCCCATTGAGAAGCAAAAACCAGATCAAACATCCAAAAGGGAAAAAGAAGAGAACAAAGGAGAATTGATAGAGAACCTAAAAGGGTAATCAGAACTGAAGGTACATCCTTTGATTTCATACAAGCTTTATCTCAATTGAAGATGTCAATCCCATTAATTGAAATGATGAAGATCAAGGAATATAGGGAAGGTGCCATACAATTAATATCCAATGGGAATCAAAATATGAACCTTGAAAATAAAGAAGTTTCTAAAATAAATAATAAAAGGAAGGAGGTACAAATTCCAGAGGCCTGCCTAATGAACACACCACAGATTGACCCATTCTTTACTACTTTAATCATAAGCGGAAAACTAGTAAGAAATTGTATGATAGTGTCAGGTGCCTCCATGAATATCATGCCAGTTGGGGTAATGAAACAACTTGGTATGTGGATAGATGTGGAAGGAGGTAAATGCTATGCCATGGATAGCAGGCATGTTCCGGTTGTGGGAATAATGAAGAATGTGGAAGTAAGATTAGCAACTTACCCACAAGCTACCTACAATATTGACATAACTGTAATTGACACACCTCCCTAGTTTGGAATGCTTTTGTCAAGACAATGGACTACAACAGTAGGAGGCAATGTACAGTTTGACTTATCATATGCCACCATACCAGTGAATGGAGAAGAGGTCAAGTTATATAGGGAACCCAAAATGAATCAAATTGTTGAATATGCTCCTTAAGAGCAACTTAATTGTTTTTGTGATGTAGATTTGGGGAGTTTTAGGGTAGAATTATCTCAACCTGAGTTGGTAAACAAAGATCCAATTGATAAAAATATTTCTGAAAATCATCAAGGGATGTGGAAAATGTACTTTGATGGGACCTACAGCCAAGAGGGTAATGGAGCTGGGATAGTTTTCATATCGTCTAATGGTTCAAATTTCAAATATTCATTTTTGTTAGCATTTGAATGTACAAACAATGTGGTGGAATATGAAGCTTTTTTGACTAGATTGAATTTAGTTGTTAAACACAAGGTTAAACTCTTAACATTTTTTGGAGACTCAGAGTTGGTTGTGTCTCAGATCAGATCAAAATATGTAGCAAAAAATAAAAGGCTAAAATAGTACAGGAATGCAATATGGGATAGAATCAAACTATTTGATGCTTTCTCTGTTGATTGGGTAGATAGATCAACAAATATAATGGTAGACTTCCTAGCCAATGTAGCACTAAAACAAGATGACATCACATTGGTAGGAATATCCCAAGTTGAGTTCAAAGCAAGACTTGTTGTGCCTGACAATGTCTATAGTTGGTAGGTTTTTAATGATGACACTGATCTTTTAAAATTCCTTCACTGTATAGACCAGCATGAGGCTCAAGAAATTGATTTCAACACCTTTGTGGAAGAAATATATGGAGAACAGACAGTATTCATAAATAAGGTCTTACAACTTAAGACTAATAAACTTCCCAAAGGATTAGTGGTGTTGGAAAGTGTATACGATGGAAGTGATCGATCCCTTATGAAACATACACTAGTCAAAAGGGAAGATATTGAAGAAATAAACTTAGGGACTGAACTGTCACCAAGGAAGGTATATATTGGGAAGAAGATAAGCCTGACTGTCTGCATAATGCTGATTTCATTGTTAAGAAAATATAAACATGTGTTTGCATGGTCTTATGAGGACCTCAAGGCATATAGGGAGGATTTATTTCAATATGAAATTCCATTGAAAGCAAATGAAAATCCATTTAGATAGAAACAAAGGCCTATTAACCCCACATTGGAACCAAAAATGTAGGAGGAATTGGCCAAACTTAGAGATGGAGGTATCATTAAACCTGTCAGGCATTCAACATGGGTGTCAAACCTTGTTCCTATTAGAAAGAAAAATTAAGATATCAGACTGTGTGTGGATTTCAGAAATCTGAATGTGGCATCCCTCAAAGATAACTACCCTCTACCTAACATGGAAGCTATACTGTATAAAGTAACTGGGTGTGAGCTGTTGTCTATGATGGATGATTTTTTTGGTTATAATCAGTTTAAAGACAAGGAATCTGAGTAGTACAAAACAACTTTCACAACTCCTTGGGCAACATATGTATATGTGAGAATGCCTTTTGGTCTCACAAATGCGGGAGCGACCTTCCAAAGAGCTATGGACTTAGCATTTGTAGACTTGATTAATGCTATAATGGTGGTGTATCAAGATGACCTTTTTGCTTACTCAAAAAGAGCTGAAGATCATGTAGAACATCTTGAAAAAATATTCATTAAAGCTTTAGAATATGGCATTAATTTGAACCCTAAGAAATGTCATTTTGCTGTTACAGAGGGAAAAATCTTAGGACACATTGTGTCAAAAGAGGGAGTTAGGATAGATCCTAATAGAGTTGGGGCTATAGATAAGGTCCCTATCCCTAAATCTGTAAAAGCCATCCAATCATTTTTTGAGCAGATTAATTTTGTTAGGAGGTTTGTGTCCAACTTTGCTGAAATTGTCAAACCCATATCAAAGATGCTAAGGAAGGGACAAAAAATTGAATGGACCCCAGAAGCATTAGAGCGCTTTGTATCCATTAAAAGAGCCATTAAGGAAGCCGCTGTCCTCAAATCTCCTGATTTCACAAAACCTTTTCAAATATTTTCATTTGCTTCCTTGCACACAATAGTTGCTGTTATGTTACAAAAAAATGAGGAGGGTCATGAGCAACCCGTGTCCTTTTTTAGTAAATCTTTGCAGGGATCAAAGTTGAAGTACGACATAATGGAAAAACAAGCCTTTACACTGGTAAAGGCCACAAAAGCCTGTAGACCGTATCTTGTTGGAGCCAAAGTGATTTCTTATGTCCCTCACGTAGCAATCAAGGAAATTTTTACACAGTCAGAAGTAACAGGGAAGAGGTGCAAGTGGATTAATAAAATTCAGGAATTTGATATGGAAATACATATTACTAAATTGATAAGAGGCCAAGGATTGGCCAAGTTAATGGCAGAAGCAAACATTGAGGCAAATCAAATTTGCAATGTCGAAGAAGAAGGAAATGCGATCACACGTATTGAGCATACACCTTGGTATACAGACATCATGTATTACCTTAGAAACACAAAGTGCCTCGAAGGATTCAATGATAACCAGAAAAGAACTTTGAAACTACAGGCCTCTAAATATGTATTTATAGAAGGTGATTTATTTTGGAAAAACAGAGATATAATGTTGTTGTTATGCTTAGATGAGTCACAAGCTAATCATGTTTTGAAAGAAATGCATGAAGGGGTCTGTGGAGGCCATTATTCCACAAAGACAACTGCACATAAAATCCCCAGGGCAGGTTAATATTGGCCAAAAGTTTTTAATGATTCATTTTCATATGTAAGAAAATGTGAAGCATGTCAAAAGTTTTCAGGCAAAATGAAATATCAGGGAGCTTTACCACTTAGACCTATGCAGGTTGAAGCCCCTTTTCATCAATGGGGTATTGAATTTATTGGGGAGATACAAGAAATATCAAGTGGAGGACACAAATGGATACTGGTAGCCATTGATTACTTCACCAAATGGGTAGAAGCAATCCCAACCAGACAAGCGACAAGTAATGTTGTGATAAATTTCCTGATGGATAATATTATTACCAGGTTTGGTACACCATTGAGATTAATCACAGAAAATGGGATGTGTTTCAGATCAGATGAGTTTAAAACCTTTTGCAGTATGCATGGTATTACTATCTCTTATTCTGCTCCTTACCACCCACAAGCTAATGGTCAAGCAGAATATAGAAACAAAATCCTTCTAAAGATCATTAGGAGAATGATGGGTGGAAACAAAAGGATATGGGATTCAAAATTAAAGTTGGTTGTATGGGCTGATAGGATCACTGTCAAAGAGGCAATTGGAAAATCCCCATATGAACTAGTATATGGAACACAAGCTAGAATGCCTTTTCAAAATCTATTACCAGTTTATAAACTTATTCTTCAGGAAGACATGGAGATTCCTGAACCAATGGAAGAGAGAATGGAACAATTAGCAGAACTTGATGAAATGAGAAGATTATCCCAAAACCAGAACATGGAGTTGTAAACACAAATGAAGTATTTGTTTGACAAAAGGGCAAAAAATAGAAAATTTGAAGAAGATGATCTGGTATTGATGTGGAATGCTAGGTGCCAGGAGAAAGGAAAACATGGAAAATTTGAGGCTTTTTGGTTAGGACCTTTTGTTGTTGTTGGAAAGCGAGGAGAGGATTCATATTATTTGCAAAATATGAGTGGTGAAGAATAGGAGTTGCTTGTACATCAATAATTTCTAAAGAACTTTTTCTCTTGAAAATTACAGAGGATCAAGGGTTGCCAGTGCATGGACAACTCTTGAAAAAACTTCTCATAAACTTTCCATGCACAGTAGTATAAGAAGTAAAGGATACAAGAAATTTCTAGTACATGGACAATCCTGTAATCCCTTATTTGATCTTTTCTCCATGTATAGTAGTTTAGGATCATGTTCATCTCCACTTGCTTTCATCCATAATGTTTGGTCTACTCACCCAGAGATTTGGATCCTTGCAATGATCTCACAATCATTCATCCCCAGACAGAGCCACTGTTAGAACTATAAAATTTTGATAACCTCATTAACCCTTCATACTTATTAGTTTCCCAAGAAGTTCATATTACAGACATAAAATTTCCTCACATAGCATTTTCACCAAGCTCCGGGTTAAATTTTGTCATATAGCCCCATAAAATTCATCTGACATTAAATCTTTAACATTTGAAAATATCGACATAAGTTGATGTAGGTCTCATCGATAATAATATACATCTCTTTAGTTTATCGACAAGACATCAAAAGTGTCATACCGATGAGGATATATGCCAAAAAAATGCGGGTTCGCATTTTTCTATCGGCAAGACAAAAGGTATCGGTGTGACAATGTGAGGTCATATTGAGATAAATTTCTTTTTACCGATTGGAATATGAAAAAGTGTATTGGCCAGACTATAGTCATCGGAGTGATATTTCAAAGTACTTCCCGAAGCGTTCACTGGTCTTATCGATAAAGTGAAAAGAAGACTCATTTGGTAAGACAATGATGTCAAGGAGAGTTTGAGGAGTCTTACCGACCCCTCATGTTATACTAACAGAACTGAGCGTATAGAGATAAAAGTTTTTGAGAAGACAATGTGCGTGGTCTTGCCAAAGAAAAAGTGTCTCAGCGAGATAAGTCTTAGCGGGGAGATCTAAGAGAGGTCACGACGAATATCATTATGTCGATAGGACAATTACTTGGTCTCGATGACTTAAGTTGACAAAGTGAATATCTCGGTGAAACAAAGAGCTTTCAGAGTGAAGTGAAGAATTGTTGGCCCGATTCATTAAGTTTGGGCAATAGTTTGCTTTGGTGAAGGTCATGGCAACATAAAAAACTAAAAAGGAAAACTATCGGGGAGAATTGTGATGTCGGTGGAACTACAAGATGTCTTAGCGGAAGTGTGAACATTGAACAGACGGATCAGCCAGAGATTTGAAATGTCTTACCGATATGATCCCTGATGTGACAGTGAGAATTTCGAAAAAATTGCTTCATTCATGTCTCAGTGAAGACATTAATGGTGCCATGAAGCATAAAATATTTTGCAAATTAGGGTGAGCTCAATTGAAATCATTTTTTCGCAGAATTGGCAGTGAAGGAGAGCAGAGTAATGAGTGAAACAATCTGAGCGTTCGTCCAACTTGGATTTTTAGGCAAAATACAGTAAGTTCCTCATCCTCTGAAAATTGTAAATTTCGAAGAATGGAAGGCACTAGTTCAATAAAGATTAAAGGAAGAAAACATGGGGAGGGTAGTCAACCAAAGGGAAAAAAGAAAAAAACTGAAATACAACCAGAGGGCACCAAGAGAAAATTAAACCAAGATCTCATAGACCAGCTACCTGGTTCAGGACCTAAAGCTAGGCGTTCTACGTAGCTTAAGGCAGAAATAGATAAATTGGATGACAAATGTAAGTTCATAGGAGATGTCTGGACCCCAATTAGAGGATACAAATTGTTCAGTTTCCACTACCATAGAAGAAATCGCTTCGAGCCAGTATGTAACCCGTGGAGGCTCAATTTGGGAAAATTGGTGTGCCCTAATGTTTTTGTTGATGTTGAATTGGTGAAATTATTGGTTGGTCATTATAATCCAAAGAATAGGGCCATATGTGATTTATCTGGGAACTCGATGATTCATGTGTCTGAGAATGCAATAAGCGAGGTTTTCAAGTTAGAATAAATGTGCAATGAGAAGATCATAAGTGAGGAGCTCAAGAGTGAATTCAGAAGAATGGATACCATTTACAAGGGCTAGAGGTTACCCCTGCATAGAATTAGGTGTCATAGCAAACCAACTCCGATGGAAGACAGTGAGGGACCACCATTTCATATGGATCTCTTTGAACCCTACATAAAGTACACTTATTTTTCAGTGGGACAAGTATTGGGGATGGAGGTCCCATAGCATATGACAGTTATACCTATGGTGATTGCTGTGGATGTTCAATATCATAATTCTAGGTCTTTTGATTATGCTTCACACGTGTTTAAAGAGTTGGATGCAGGGTTGATGGAAATAAAGAATGGAGCCTCTATCCTGCACCTCAAGAATTGTTCATTGTCAATGCACTTGGTGCTATATTTTGGACAAGAATTAGGATTGTGGCCCCAGGAACTAAGGATTTTGCAATTTGATAAGGAAGGAAAACCATTGCCTATTCAGTTGTGGACTGCTGTTTGGGATAGTAGGTTTCCTAATTCTAATTTCTTGCATTTTGAAGAATATTTTGTAAAACCAATGTACAAGTTTTATAATCATCCTTGTGACTATTCCTTATCTGATGAAATAAAGAGATTTCTCAGGCCTAAGGATTTTAATGGACCAATCAGGCACAACTGGGGGGATTGGTATTGTTTAGAAAATGCCACTATGATTAGGACTTATGGTTTTGAAGGTACTCCATTTATTTTGCCTAGGAGAATTCTAGATAGAATTGCATACTTGGAGATTGTTAGGAAAATGGATTTCTCTAGTGTCATGAACTTAAGCTCTTATGGGAAGCAAGCTTTTATGCCAAGTACGTTGTGTTTTGGTGATTTTACTGTGTTAGCAAAGGAGGGATACAACTTAATTCTAGATAAGTTATTGCATTATAACATGAGAAAAGCACCATCGAGGAAAAAAATTGTTCCAGAGGGATATATTCATTCTGCCAAATAGAGGATAAACTTTGGAGGGTATCAACATGTGCCCTATCAATCTAATGACATAATTTGAAACTTGGAAGTAGAAGAAGCAGAAATGGTAATTGAGAAGCATGATCAAGAATTGATAGATGCTGAGCTATTGTTTTCCAGTAAAGAAGTATTAGAGGCTGATAGGCCACAAGGCCCATTCGGGAAGGTATCGAGGACAAGAACTTAGGATTACACCTATTCTACCAGAGAGATAAATATTGAGGAAACTGTGCATGTGGATACAAGACATGAAAAATATAGATCTTTTATAGCAGATGATGAATTTGTGTAAACCTCAGAATTCAAAACATTTTTATACAAACAAAAGGGAAAAGAAATAAGAGGACTAGTTGACAATGTCACACTAGGAAAGAAGGAGCAGTTGTTAAAAAAATTGAGGGATGATGTGGAGAAAGAGATGACAAGCATGACCCCTGAGAAAGGGAGAGATATGTTAGAAAAGGCTGGTGTCATGATTTTCCCAAGGCTAGATCTCATTTCTGCATTGGTTTTTGACAGTTTCCTGAAGGACAACAATGCTACACACAAGCTCAACATAGAAATTGTGACAGAAGTGTATACATGATCAAGATACAATCCTGATGAAGAGATATTGATGATATGGGCTTTATATTCCTCTCACAAGAAGTCAGTTTTCATTGATACTTAGAAGGCATTTGGACATATCATGACTTTGAAGGCTGGAGAGGCTAATCCGGTTGCAACTGTAGAAATTTGGATCAATATAGCAAAAGTAATAAAGCCCAAATACAGGCATTGATTAGAGAGAGAAATGTACAAAATCAATAATGAGAGAATATTGTGGGAAAATGAATGTTTAAAGGACTTGTTAGGTGTTGTAACGGGGCCAACAAAGATGCTAACCCAAGGTGAAAGTTCATAGGTGAAGGACCATTGGGAAGGGTCAAGTGCATACTCTTAAGGGAAAATGGACACACTTACTGCAATAATCAAAAGGAGGGAGGTCATTTTAACCACTTGGTTAAATAAACTTTGGGGAAAACATTCACAATACGTGGATGCAATAAAAGAACATAGAAGAATGGATGGTAGAATCCAAGAGAGAATTGAAGAGATAAAAAAGGATACTCCTAATACTGTAGGGATTGAAGATGCTAATCGTATGATGGATAAGCACAGGGAATTCTTTGAGGAATTACAAGGGGATGCGCAGGGATTGATAGAAGCTGTCGAGGATAGATTGACTAAATTCTGTGATGATGAAGGAGAATTGAATGAAATGACTACATGGAAGAGCAAATGTGAATTAATACTCCAAAGGATATTGAAGACAACCACTGTGAAAGATATAATGTTGGATGAAGCATGTGAGCAAAACAATCGAATGATGATGATGGAGATCGTGATCCGCGATGTGTTAGGAGATGTAAATACACATAAGCTGCAAGATTACATAGAGCATATGTCTAAAGTTCACTTATGGCTTAACAGAACTTAGTTAATGCTAATCTTGTTAGCATTTTATGCTTAAAACTTTTTTGAAAGGACACGTCCTTCCACCTATTAAATGTATAAATATCTATTGTTTAGAGTAGAAGATAGATAGAAAAAGTAGATAGTAGGAGATACAATATTTTTCAGAATGTTTCAAGAACCATGATGCATGTATGAAGTTTTTGATGGATCAATGAAAGAACTTTGATTTTGTGGTGCCTTTATGGTATCAATTATTTTTTAATTCAATTGAAAATATTATCAAGTTGTCTCGAAGGCTAATATTTCTTTGTTATTTAAATTGACATATCAAGTATATTCTCAGTTTATCAATACACATTTGCTGTATTTGTGTGGTGTGATTGGTTGGTTCTTTCAAGTAAAGATTAAATCCTTCAAGTCATTCACAGTAATCTGGAAGTATCATTTGGATCACTAAGAAGAGCTTAGTAATTACATTCTTGCATGTTTATACAAGTTATAGACTAATATCATATGCCAAATAATTAGAATCTCTGCCAGATAGAAGTCATTTATTTAAAGCTTTCACTTGACTCCATTTTACCCAACAAGGCATTGGTCCTATTTATCCTTTTAGGTTCCATCTATTTTATTCACATCTCTTAATTGAACATATAAATTTTTACTTTGATATTACATATACGATTTATACCAAATTAGGATCATATCTTTCCACTATCAAATTGCCATTTGTGGATAGTTAGGTCAAGTAGGAAACATAATTCAAAATCTGTGTCATTTATATAGGTGCACCCGCCTAGGTTTAGTAAAGCCTTAAGAGTAGAGGGTTCAACCATATTGGTTGGCCTTGTTAGTTGGCCAATAACATAGTGAGAGTGTGACAACCTCTCGTGGTTCATTCAAACCAGCGTTTTTGAGACCCAACACCACGTGTCCACTACTCGGGAAGTTCCGGTGCATCTAGGAGGGAATCTCCAAGAATCCCATGAGCCAACCCAGAACGAGCTTTCGAGGCTGCCACGTGTCCACCGCTCACGCCCTCTGCTTGGCTTATGTGGAAGCCGCTAGAGCTCCTTCGGGGAATCTCTAGCGGTGTTCGCTAGGTTCCCAAGGGAACTCCCAAGGCGGTGACAAGTGTCCATGATTGGGTGACCCTTCGCATAAAGTAGCTTGGGGCCTACCTTCTCTTCATCGTGCTCACCGCTTTGACAAGCTGCCACGTGTCATGCACACTAGAAATTTTGCTTGGTGAAAGTGTAACAATGGTACTTACCTTTGGATGCCATGGAAAGAAGCCAACACCATTAGATGAAGCCAAGTGCAGTCATTGATGCAAGACATCGACACATCGGCGAGGCATAGCATTGCCTCCCGCCGACGAGCAACCAATCTGCCGATAAAGCCAAAGACGATGACATTTCACGAACTTCACACTCATCGGCCCATCGCTGTGACAACCCTCGAAGTCTCTCCGATCATACAGAGTCACCATGACCAATGATCAAAATGACCAAATGAGAACTCTGTGGTAAAGCGATAAGGGCATAAATTCATCAAGCCTTTCTTAGAGGTCCAAGCCATTAAATTGAGGCACATTTTCCAACACATGTACATACAAACATAAAAACATATCAGCATACATTCAATAGACTAGAATTTAACATAAAGGAGGACATAACACGAGCACGTTATAATGTGCTCATGTGATGTCTTGGTTGACATGTTTCCCACAGAAGCAAAAAACCATGTCAAAATTGAGATATAACGCGAGCTCGTTATAACATGCTTGCATTATATCTTTCTTTGGGAATCCCCAAGCCGGAGGATTGGTATTTTCCTTGGAATACCAACCCAAAGGCTTGGAGGGTATTCCCAATGACCAGAGACATGTTTTTGCAAATTCTACAATATTTCACATAATCGAGTTCATGCTCATCGTCAGGATTGCACGTGGTTCAATATCAAACAAATCAAACATTTTGGTAATGTTACGTTCTCTCTTAGCTATCTAATGATGTAATTCTTTTCACTTTCTAACAATGTTAAGCCTTTCATCCATAATTTCTTTTGTTTGTATGTCTCTTTTTTGGAAAAAAGCAGTGTTTGGTGTTTTTTTCATTATAAATTAACCGCTCATCGAAATTTAAAATAATTTACATTTTTAGAAACTAGACTCCATTCTAAAAATTAAAAAAATTAAAAAATCAATTATTTTGTAAAATTTGTAGGGGCAACACGGCTAAAATTCTTGTTTTTAGGAAGTTTCCACTTCGAAAATTAGTAAAAAATCAAATATTCATTAAAAAAATTATCACAAAAATCGTGCATCAATTACATACTATTAGCTAACTTCTGACTATTGTGATTTAAAAAATACTAAAAAAAATTTCACTGTACGAGGGTCGTACAAGAGTTGCTATGTTATGTTTTTCTAACAAAAACAACACCAATTTGTGTACACCCCTCTTTTGAACCCCTTAATCTCAACCATTTTGAAAATAAATTAGTAGTTTAGAAAGTAGACTCAAAGCACTTCGATCCTTGTTTTTGTTCCATCTCAAAATTTTGAGTGTAAATATCCTCAATTTCACATCCAAGGTTAGTATTTCCTGATTTTAGAAAAAAAGTTGTCCACTGAAGTCTCAGTTTTGGGAACCATCTTGGTGCACTTACCCTTGATTCATGAAATTATTGTAATAATGCTACTAATTCTTCCCATGATTTCCCTTGAGTAATTTTAGGATTCTCATTTTTCTCAAAGGATTTTTTAGCCCTTCTTAGGATTTTAAATGATGAAATGATTTTAAATTGGGTACCCTAGACTAGATCATGAAGATCGCTAGACCAATTAGAATTTGTATATCCAACTAAGTTGAGTCCTGTACCTACTGCATAGTGAATCCCATAATGTGGAGTTCCCTGTATGTAATGCAAGATGCGTTTGGCAGTTTTCTAATGAAGCTCATGTGGTTCTTGCATGAAGTGTAAAACCATGCCAAATGCAAAGGAAAGATCAAGGTGTGTGTCAGTCAATTATATGAGGATCCCAACAAGATGAAGATACAAAGTGGCATGAATGAGTGGAGTAGACAACTTGGCCTCAAGTTTGAATCCTAACAGAAAGGGAGTAGGTGCAACCTTACAATCAGACATGTGGAAATGAGATAGAAGGTGAAGAGCATACTTGGTCTAAGCTAGAGTGATCCCAGAAGAGGACAATGTGATCTCAATTATGAGAAAGTAGTGCAAGAGGCCCAAGTTAGTCATATAAAACCTATCATGTAGAGAAGATTTGACTCTACTAATGATGGATGATAAACTCCTTGTAATGATCAATTCATCAACATAGAGAAAAAGAAGCAAGTGAGAGTCATCCTGTCACAAAATATAGACATTCAAATCCAAGTGGCACTGAGAGAATCCTGTCGAGAGAAGAAAAGAGTCCATCTTGGCATACCAAGCTTGAGGGGCCTGTTTGAGGCCATAAAGAGACTTCCGCAATTTGCACACCAAAGAAGAATCTTGAACAAATCCCTGTGGCTTCTCCATGTAAATCTCCTCTGCAAGATCTTCATGAATAAATGCACTCTTCACATCCATCTGATGGACAACCCATCCATGAGTTTCTGCAATGGAAAGAGTCAAGTGAATGGAATTCATCTTAGCAATAGGGGTAAAGGTTTCCATGTAATCAATGGTAGGAACTTGTGAGAAATATTTAGCCACAAGTCATGCTTTGAACTTATCCCCTATTTCATCTGCTGCATATTTGGTCTGATAGATCCACTCACATCGAACTATTTTTCTCCCCTTAGGAAGAGGAACTAAGTCCCATGTGTGATTCCTCATCAAGGAACTATACTCTTCCTCCATTGTTGAATCCCATTTAGGAATGCCTAAAGCCTCCTGAAATGATTATGGATCTAAAGTAGTAGCAATGTAGACATGTGGAAGATGCTGATTTCGTGACCAAGTCCTTCGAGTGTCAGTAGGATCCCCAACAATATTGCCTACTGACTCAAGAATTTGTTGAGCCCAATGAGGACAAGAATCTTGAACCTTAGAATGAGAACCCTATGAAGGTGGAATCATTTGATTCACTATCTGAGTCCACTATGGAGGAGGGATGAGGAGGATAATAAGTGAAGCTAGGAGAGCTTTCCTCAAAGTGAACACTCTTTTCAATGAAGAGCTCATGTGTCTCTGGATCCAAGATTCGAAACCCCTTGACACTATCTAGATATCCAACAAATATACAAGGCTTGATTTGAGGCTGCAAAGCCTCATGCTTATCTGGAGGAATGCGTGCCTAAGATGGAGAGCCAAAAACTTGAAAATACCACACAATTGGTTTCCTACCACACCAAACCTCAAAAGGAGTCATTCCTTTCAATGCCTTATGGGGAACTGTATTCTCAATGTGTGTAGCATAGTTAATGGCTTCAACCCAAAACTTTGGACCAAGAGAATGAGCATGTATCATGCAACTATCAATTTCCTCGAGGGTCCTATTTTTCCTTTCAGCAACACTATTTTGTTGTGGTGTGTATGGGTGCTACCACAATAGTGGTTTACAATTTCTGGTAGATTCTGGTTTTTGCTGAAATCACATATTTCTAGAAAATATAATGATTTAAGCCTTAAAAAGTTCCATTTTAAGGATTCGAATTGAAGAGGATTTGATCAAACCACCTTAGATCAAACCCCCTTGGATAGAACCTCGCTAGTTTTAAACCATACTTATAAATCAGTCTCCTTTACACCTATCAAAATGTTGATTAAAAATTACTTTTGATTTACCTTTTGGGGGATCAAATGAGTTCATTTTGAATTTATTTTAAATGGTTATATTAGTCCTCAGAACGAGCTAACCAACAAATATAATTTTAATATGTTTTGGTTTTATTATGTATTTATTTTTTTAGTTTTATTCAACATAGGTTTTTCATCAAAAATGAAGGTCTCTGTTCTGCACATGTGGAAAAATAACAGATTATCAAAGGTGCGTTGACTTTGAAACTTGATTAAAGAAAAAATATTCAATAAAAAAATATTTAACCAAGTGGAAGCACTATATATTGGAGTTACAAATGTAAATATGAAATAATTAGAATTTTATCCTTCATGGAAAAAAAGTTATGAGTTATACGGTGTGCGTCACTTTTTAAAAATGCTGTTTTTTGAAAAAAACTAGTTTTCATGGGAGATGGAAAAAAAAGTGCAATCTGATTCTAGAAAAATTGAAAAAGATATTTTTAGAATCTACAGACAAAATGTGACGAGTCTCTAGTTTGCATCATCTTAAAATTCCTCACGGTTTAGCCGCTATAGGTTCCCGAATGTGAAGATTGAGTTAAAAATAATAATTTCAGTGTCCAGTTTGGCCAAAAATTGTAAAATAGTATTGTGGGATCACCTGTATGCAACTAAATTCTAAAGATCTATCCCTTCAAGAGTACAAAATTGCACAAGGTTGTGAATCATGCATTCTCAACCATTGCCAGTACACAAAATCTTGATATACTTTCTAGATTGCTTCTCAACATGAGCCTTGAAGGTTTGAAACTTGTCAAATATTTCATTCTTTTGGTGAAGAAAGTACATCCAAGTGAATTTGGAGTAGTCATCAATGAAGGTGAGTGCATAGCGAGCCTTGTGAAGGAAAAGACTGGAAATGGGCCCACTAGATCATTGTGAACCAATTGAAGAACTTCTAGAGCCCTCCAAGACTTCCCTTTATCAAAATTCTCTTCTGTATGCTTACCCATAACACAACCTATAGATGCACCATCTAAAAAGATGATGCGAGGGAGACCTGTGACCATATCCTATGAACCGAGTTGCTAAAGATAGATGTAGTTAAGGCACGTCCAAACTGTTTATGCCATAACTTACTGAATCTGAATGATTAAGCAATGTTGTAGAAGGAAAATGTGACAAAAAGTGAGAAAATTGATATAGCCAAGACTCCTGATTGGCCTTTCCCACTACAACCAAGGCATTATCCTCAAGATCTTTGACCACAACTGTGTTTGGAGAAAACTCAACTTTCTTCCCTTTCCCAAGATGAGTGATTTGGTAGACTGAAAGAAGGTTGGCACACAAGTCAAGAACACAAAGAACATTCTCAAATGATCCATCATCCATGTCAACCATGTTGGAAATAAAAAAATCCACCTTGGTTTTCATATGCCTTCATTTCTATTTCTCATTTCATTTCCATCATAAGCCTCACTACCCTTATTTTTTTACTATATTTAACATAAAACATAAATTATCCTAATGTACATAGCTCATAAAATAAAACCTCTAAATAATTTCCCTTCTTAAGGTACTTCCTCAGCAACACAAGGCATATCGCCAAGAAAATACCATATTGGAGAAAGCTTCACCATAGTCTCTTCGACAAGATCAATAAAACATCGATGAAAATATTGATGAGACCCCCATGTTTTGAACTAAATTACTCGAATGTCTCTCCAACAGCCCAAAGAGCAATATATCAAAGAGACCTGGACACTTCATAGTGAAAAGTTAACTTGTCTCTCTGACAAGACACTCTAAGAATACATGATCATTTTTCATTCAGGAAACAAAAAAACATCTCTTAGACATTGAGAGATTATTATAAAATAAATAGTAAATTATTGGCATAACATAGTCAGGTGAGTACAATGACAATCTCAAAGAGACATCAGTGTGTCAGATTGAGAACTGAGGAAGTCTCTTCGACACTACAAGAAAAAATGAGAATAAGATATCAAAGTGACAAAGGAGCATTGAATGGACATTCATAAAAGTCTCTTCGACTTTCCAACAATAGGAACACGACTATGAGCATATACTATCGATGAGACTATGAGATATCAAAGGGAGGTAACCACAAGTCTCTTCGAAATTTTAAAGACACTAAAGAACACAGGTATGTCGAGGAGACATAAGCTTATTGGAAGGAAGTTTCTACCGGTCTCATTGACATTCTGATATCAGAAGAACAAGGAAGGAAAGAATTGAGGTGAAGCCATCGAAGAGACTTTGTCGGATCGGAGAGAAAAACTCAAATGTCTCTTCGACATTTTGAAAGACTATCAAAGACATATCAAAGAAAGAAAAGGACATCGATGACAATGAAACCAGGGTCTCTTCAACATAATTAAATGATTCCCCACTTGGTTGACATGACTAATAAGACATCGAGGAGATAATTGCCATTAATATTGCAATTGGTTAGAAAGGTGGCATGGGCACCATTTATGAACCAGAGCTGGTTCAAGTGAGCCAAATCTTGATATATCTGACTCTTTGGAAATCAAAATCATTGAGAATTATGGTTCAAAATTGAGGAGGCAGAGTTAGATGACATCGAGAAGCTTAGAAACCATGAACATATTCTGTAAATATTTTCTTGAAGTACCATGCAATGGGGTTTTTAGATGGATAGAACCCCAGAAAAACCAAAAGTAAAGAGGCAGAAAAAAAAGGCTAGGCCATTAAACCAAGACTTAATAGATTAGTGTACAAGGTTTGGACCAAAATCTAGAAGAACAACTTAATTGAATCCTTCAAGTGAAAAATTGGAAGATAAACATAAAAATCTTGGAGATGTGTGGACTCCACAAAGGGGCTATGATCTATTTATATATCATTATAGAAAGAAGTACATACACCGGCTTGTCTCAAATCCATGGAATATTAATTTGGAAAATCTTGTGTTGCCTAACATGTTTGTTAATGTGGAACTAATAAAGGAACTAGCTAAAAAATACAACCCTAGGACAAGGGAAATCTGTTCCCACGATGGTTCATAATTTATCATCATAACACGAGACTATATCTCCATGGTTTTTCAGCTGGACACATCCATAAAAGAAAATTGAGAATAAGAAATTTGTTGGAAGATTATCGAACCATGGATACAAGCTATAAGATGTGGAAGTTACCTTTGCACACACCCAAGGGACCAGGAAACCAACTTCGCAGATTCTCGATTGATGAGAAACCCCCCTTTCCTATGGACTCATTCGAAGAATACTAGCAGTATACTTATTATTTAGTTGGCTAGGTCCTAGGAATTGATGCTCCTGCTACAATGACTATAGCTCCCATGGTTTTAGCCACAAATATACAAATCCAAGTTGCTAGGCCTTATGACTATGCAAAATACCTATCTGAGGTCATTAATACCTCACCGACTGCCATTAAGGATAACAATGATGCAATTAACTTCAAGCATTATTCTCTACTCATGCATATGATACTATATGAAGGACAAGAAATGGGAATATGGGAAGAGGAGTTGAGAATCAAGGATTTTGACAGCAATGAAAATTAGAGTCCGCTTTAGATGTGAACACCCATATGGGATAGTAGATGTGGTAGATATCACTACTTGTATTTTGAAAAATATTTTGTCAAACCCTTGTATAAGTTGCTTGGCCATACATGTCATTACAATTTATCCCCAGAGATACAAAGATTCCTTAGGCCAAAGGAGAAAGGCCCTGAGGGAATAATGAACCATAATTGGGGGGAATGGTATGCATTTGAAGACTATACTATGATAAGAGTATATGGATTCAAGGCAATTCCATTTTTACTGCCTAAGACTGTGCCAGACAGGGCTGCATACCTCGAGATTGTGAGGCAACTAGCTTTTTCAAACTTCATGCACCTCAAAAGCTATGGAAGGCAATCCCTCATGCCTTCAACTTTATGTTTTGGTGACTACCATTATTGTTGATCAAGGGGATGAATCAATTAGCAACAAAATAGATTATTATGGCATGCCACTGAGAAATAAGAGGGAGAAGTTTGACCTTGAACACTTTATTCATGATGCCAAAATATCACAAAAACTGAAAAAAGATATGAGCATGAGTTTTTTGTGGATGATGTCATCAGAAATTGTGATGAAACTTAAGTGATGATGAGGATGGCTGCATACAAGAGAATAATTATGGCAAAGGCTTGGAGGAGAAGCAATAATCCACTATATGTAGAGGATTTTCATGAAATCCAAGATCCTATGGAAAGGGTTGAGCAATTAATTTTACATGAAGAAGAATTGACTAAAGATGTGCCCCTCATAGCTTTTCAAAGAAGAAGAGATACTGGTTCTAGGAGAGAAGCTGAGAATATAGTACCTTTAATTCATTTATCACCACAACCTACTCCAGAGGTGAGCTTCTCAGCTAATAATCCTATTATAATAAAAGATGACATTGAGGAAGAGAATGAGGTCACACAAATCACCATTCCCACTATTCCCTAGTATGAAGTAGCACCAGAGAGGAGTCTGATCACATTTGAAGCTTCTAATGAGTTGTTTGATGATGTGAGACATAGAGCTAGCCAAGAGTTCATTGAGGATGATGCATTTGTTCAAACCCTTGAGTTTAAAGCCCATTTATGAGTACAAAGGAAAAATGATAAGAGAAAAGCTAAAAGAAATTAACGCTGAGCAAGAAGTAGATGCCTTGAAAGAACTCCAGTGTGAGGTTGATAAAGAAATGGATAACATCACTCCTGAAAGAGGTGGAGCATTACTACAAGAAGCTGGGGTCTTGCTTCTTCTAGGGTGGGACATCAACTCAACCATTGTGTTTGATATTTTCCTAAAAAAGAGAAAATAAGGCCTTTCAATTGACATATGAGGCCAGTGATAAGATATACATTGGATTGGTATATAATCTTGATAAAACTACTTTACATATTTGGGCCCTTTACCCACCAGGAAAGAGGCCTTCCCTTATCAATAATCATAATCATAATTTTGGTCACCTCCTAGTAAAAAGAGTAGGGGATACATAACCTATTGAGACTTCTGATCTAAATGTGAATGTGGTAAAGTTTACAAAGGCTTAGATTCAGAAGCTAGTCAGAGATAATAAAGGGTTGATTGATGAGAATGAGAGGTTGAAGTGAGATGTGATAAATTACAGAGATATATTACCTTCCTCCTCAGGACTCTACTCACTATTGATTGAATATAAAAGGAAAGTGCTTGAGTCAATGTCTAAGACTACGTATTGGAAGCACAAATATGAAGTGATTCAGAAAGGGCAAGAGGAATTAAAGAAAAAACTAAAAAATACTATATTTGAAATGGCATTAGAATTGGTGTGTAAGAGGTTTGATGATATGATTAAACTTGCCAAAAAAGTCTGGGTTATCCATGACAAAACATATGCAACTTTACAAGAACATAATAGGTTATGTGACAGAATGAAGGAGGTGGAACTACAAATAAAGGCGAAGAAAGGTGATAACAAAAGTGTACTTCAAGAATATCAAAAACTTATGAACACACATGAAAAATTCCATAGCATACTGACACAAGAACCAAATGACTTCAGTTAGTCAGTAAGTATGGCTCTACCAAATTTGTTTGAGAAAACAGACGTAAAAGACCAGGATGTATGGAAGGACGAGATAACTCAGTATCTACTAGTGACCCTTGATGAAATTAACAATGAAGATAAGGTGCTTGAAAAAAATAGGTGAAATTGGGATGGATCTTTGAACTTGTATATGCAATGAAAGATATCATAAATAATGTAGACACTTACGCAAAGACAGTATACATCAAGCATCTGTTGAGAATTAATTTATTCATTGCACTGGTCAAGTAAGGAATGACATGATAACACAATTTGTAGTCATGGGTGCATTATCATGGAGCATGAGCCTTGAAGAGGTATTAGATGATCACAGGCACTTGTTGGAGACTAGAAAATTGTGGTGCATCCACCAAAAAACTATTAAAGTTTTATGTTTATGTTAATCAAGTTTTTAGTTATCAAACGATGTAACTTTTTGTGAATGGGCCTGTAGCTTATAGCTTCCTGTATAAAAAGGGAAACCAAGGCCCAATTTTGGGACATCATTATTGTCATCATCAATAATAGTATATAGGTTCATCCACTAGTATAGCACATTCCACTCATTCATTTCCATATTTTAGAAGTTGCTTCTATTAATGTATATCTTTTGAAGCAATATAATGGAGAAGACTATTCATAATCGGTGATCTATTTCCAGTTTTCAACTGTTGTGTTAATATTGATTCTTATATGTTGCTGTGTTGTATCCAAAGTGGTTCTCTTAAGTTACTCAGATTTACATATTTTTTCAGGACATATTTGATGTTGCTTTGTGATTGTCTCGATTGGGCTCTGGCTAGGGTGAATTAAAATCCTTTCAGATAATTCATTTTAATTGGTTCTTGCTAGGGATTAAAATACTTTTAAATTAGTTATTTTGATTGGTTTCCCTCAAGTTAAGAATTAAAATTCCTTTTAGGATATCACATTAATTTGGGATAATAACATTAGGACTCATAAAGAAGAGTATAGTGACTAACAAACCTGTACGTTTGTACAAGGTGCAAACATCTTGAGTGCCCAACAAGTTAGAGTTATGCTGAGAAGTAGATTAACCTATCCTAAATATTTGTCTCCATCACCATCATCCATCTCTTGAATCCATTCACCCAATAGGATTAGGAACTATTCATACTTAGAACATTTTATACAAACTTTCTTTATACACTTGATTCTCAAAATATTTACAGTAGGAATTAATTATTAGCCTTGCATCTATTTCACTCTTGCATGGAATTGTGAATAGATTGCCTAGATTAGAGATTGCACTTATAACCTTCAAATTTTCCTTATCATTCAAGTACACCCTCCTAGGTTTAGCAGAGCCTAAAGAGTAGGGGGTTATCAATCATATTCGCCCTTTTCGTTGGCCAAAAATGTACTAAGAGATTGGCACCCTCTTAAGGTTCAAAACCTTTGTTTTTGAGACCTAATAGATTGGCGACTCCACTGGGGAACACTCAAGGAAAAGTATTTTAACCTCTTCAAAGTCTATGGTCATTTTGGGCCTCTCATCATAGGGTCATAAGCATCCATAATTCAATCACTTGATTGAACAAAAGACTCCGCTGGGATAAAAAAAAGTTCATCTAGATCTTAACTTTCCTACTTATGAAGAATTAGGTGGTGACTTAGTTAAAATTTTATGACTGATAATAAAAAATTTAGATTAGAGAGATTAGATCACAGACATTAGAGATATACCATATCACCCAAAATGGATGGCAAAAGGTCATTGGACAAAAGGAGTCCAAAGATGAATAATGGTAGGTGGATAGACAAGCATGGATCTCGTCCTTCAAAGGTGGACACGAATGAAAATGAAGTAGCATCTAATTAATCAGATTTCATGTGCAATGATAAGGGGAACACATTGGAGTAGCCTTTCACAGTACATGATAGCCCTTTTCACATTGATAAAGAATACCATTCAATGCCACTTGAATGAAACAATCTAACTGACAATATTCTCAATTTCAAACTAGATCCACAAATAGAAAGAAAACTTGTAATGCCCTGCCTCATAACCCTAGAGGAAGTTGCAACAACTATGAAAGCGTACAATTTTTTTTCTTTAAAGTGCAATATTAACATGAAAGGTGCACTAACTATCACAAACATCCTCTAAGGCATGAGACTAAGGTTACATCAAAAGCATATAATTAATTACTAAACATGAATTAAAGTACATACATTCCAAGCATTAAGATTTCACCACATAGAATATATATACATCAAGATCCAAATATTATATTTATTTACAAATAAGGTTTACAACACTCATTCCTTGAATGAGAAAGATCATACATCAGTATTAAAAATTACATGATTCCTCCTCGAAAACAACCGAGTAATATAAATACAATATCAACTGAAACAATAATCAATGCATGGAATAAACAAGCTGGAATACAGGAGATCTCCAATTGAAAGATCTCGCCATCACAAACTGAAGAAAGGGGACCCAACCAAGTGGTACCCGAAGGCCCACCCCCCATGCTAGGAGATAGTGAAAAAGTTCCCTAGGCAAGACCATCTACCACTAGACACAAGCTAACACATAACTGAACTTAGCAAATACTAGTACAACACTAACTTATAGGGTAATAATGCTTCTAGAGTTAGACAATTAGATACATCAGTGAACCAACCATACTACTGACATAGGAGGAGTGTCACCACAAAGGTGCATGGGTTACCCCAACAGATCTTCCTAGAGATCGACCCCCATCAAGAATCACTCTTCTACTGTCAACACGTGAAACAAATCCACAACCAAAGTTAACTAGAGCACACTATGGATATTCAATCCCCATCCAAAGATAAATGACATCACATCTTCGTTCGTGGAAACTAGGTGACTCACTGAGTTCAACTGAACGCACTACCCAAGGGTAATTAAAGGGATGAAACCAAGAAACACAACAACCCCAAATGAAAATACTACAACTGGAAGACTTACTGACATGACTAACTAGTTTCCCCACCGAAGTGAATAGAAGAAATCATAAGCACATCAAAGAGACACAATAGTACAATAATATAATTTTAATACCAATTTACTTACAGGCAATAAAGCAATTAAATGTACTTGTATATTCCAATTTCCCAATTTTCATCTATTTAAAACAAACACTTTCCTCCTCCTAAATCTTATAATCAAATCATTTAACTGTGTATTTGCATGCACCTAAATAAAATATTCAATTACGTATATATATATATATATATATATATATAATTGTACATATATTAATATATTATTTAAATGCCTTAAAATTAAATCACAATTTCCAAATATAAATATAAATATTAAAAATAAAATTTCAATATATAAATATATATACATATATATATACATATATATAGACATATAAATATATATATTTAATTATATATTTACATATATATATATATAAATATATGTATTTATATATTACCAATTTAAAAAAAACACATATAACAAACCCAGTTTTCCAAGCCAAAGCAGACAGAAACAGTAAACAGTTCGCAATAAATGCCAAGTGATGGCAGAGTTTTATAGTCGTCCCCATACATATGGGGTGCGGCCAAGGGAAGGGAGGCAGCCCTGACTACCTCCTCACCCGCCTTCCCCATGGGGTTGGTGGCTGGGGAGGTAGCCATGCGCTCCCCTCCCACAATACATACACTTTTCTTTTTTAAAATATAAAAAAAATTCCTACGAATACATAATACAAATCGCTACGTTTTATTTTGAAATGAATTTTATTTTATAAAAACTAAAGCTTTCAGTCACGAAAAGAAACAGATTCTATGTAAGGTTTAAAAAAAAAAACTACTTTTTCAGAAGATTTGACAGATATATATATATAAAATACTATATATATATATATATAAACATCAAACAATTGATCTAGAAAAGAGAAAATATTTTATCCAAACTATTTCTACAGGGAAATTATACAACCTCTTTCAGGGTTTTCCAATAAAACAAATAAATTTTAATATGAATCTTTTTCGAGAAACGATTTCACAATTTCAAGACAGGGGTTTTACCCAAATTTTTACAGAGAGAAGAAATTTTACAAAGAGGTCTTTTTTTCCTAAATTTTCTTCAGACATATAACTTAATCAGAAACAATCTTTTCCTACAGAAATCAAATTTAATAATGAATTGGAGTAAAAATTCTCTACAAAAAACTTCTACCCAAATTTTCTCGAGAAGATAATTTCTACAGAAGAATTTCTTCCTGATGGATAATTTCTCGGATCTCTAATTGTATTCTTCTAGGTTCTTCTATGTTTACAATAATCCCAACTTAAAATTTGCAATGGTTTCCAAAAAATATTTCATTTCAACAAAGAATTTAATTTTCATAGAGAATTTCACACACGAGGTTTACAATTTTTAAACAAAATTCAAAGCTTTAAAACTTGCACAGATAATCTTTTCCATAGAGTAATCTAAACTAAGAAGCTTTTCCAATAAGAAACTAACTAGAATTGAAAGAGGAACTTGGAATCCAATGCTTGTGAAGATGTGAAATGACGTAGCGCCTCTTCCACAGATCCAAGTTTTTTCCCAGACCAGCCAAAGATTCCTCCAAAACACAAAAAATTCTCGGGACTATATTTAAAAAAAATAAATTCCACCAAAAACAACCAAAACATGTAATCACAAAAAAAAATTCCTTTTCTCAAAATCTCTTTCCCCACAAAATATCCTCCATCCTTCTTTTCTGAAGAAGCTTCTCACTTATTCCCGTTACAGCCATAAATTTCTCCCCGTGAATAAATTTTTCCAACAAACCTCATAAATTTTTAACACATGTTGAAAACCCAAAATATCTTTTAAAACCAAATTGCACCAACTCCTCAAGATATTTTAAAAATTAAAACATTTAATAATTTCTAAAATACTTAACATTTCTAATTTAACTTAATTCAACTAATTTAATTAATTAATAAAATAATATAATCTTAAGATTATATTATTTACCAATTAGATTAAATTAATTAATTAACATCTTCTAACATTAAAACCAGATTAATTTAATAATCATCTAGAGTATATAACTCCATTATTTACCTTTTACAAACTTTGCTACATAAATAATTTCAAGGCAAAATTGAACAACATTTAACAAACAAAACCAACTAGAACTGATGACACACTATGACCAGGGTATTGGCTTGACACAGGAAACCTAACTACTATCTCCCAATCAACATTACCATTAGGTAATGGACACGCTCAAACCTGTGAAACCAGGTGGAGTCAATGTCCTGTACCCGCAAACCTATGAACATGACATATATCAAACATGCATATATATCACAATAAAACACACTGTGAAGAGGAAATCGTGGAATCGTAGGGTGCTCGCAAGTGAGTGGTGCAATTATGTCCCCTTCACCAATACAATATCACGAAATTGATGATTCTAACATCAATATTCTAATCATGTTCATATAATAATATTATTTCAAATAACCATTATGCTAATCAAAATCATGTCATATTGATAACATCAAAATAAGGTTCCATCACATCATAACATAAAATCCACATTGCCCTAAAGTTAGTGATCAAAATAAAAAAGCATCATAGTCTAGACATAAGAGAAAAATAGAGGGGTGTTACAAAACTCTATGCATGAGGAGACAAAACAAGGATCCAAAACCGAAAGGAGTATGACTACATGATGTCCTTTTAAAAGGGAGAAGATACCTAGTATGGACTCATGGATCACTCTGCCCCTGCTAAGAATAATGAGGAAATGACCACTAAAGAATTGGAATAGCATGTGGAAAGACAGAGGGAGGAACTTAGGAGAAGGGAGCAGTTGATAAAAGAAATCCAAGAGCTAGATCAATAAATTTCACAGATGAATGTCCATTCATCAAAACCACCAAGAAATGTGCCTCCCCATGAGCAAGGAGGAAACATCAATCCACATGAATCATCTCAGAATATAGGTGCTCCAGGTACTTCAAAAGTACCTCACAACACAACAAGGAAATCAAAACAAAATGTGCAACATAATGTGCCAAAACAAAACTCACAACCATAGAATACCAACACCATTTCAAAATCTTACCCACCACCTGGACAACATCATGTTCCACACTATCAGTACCATATGTCACAACCAAATGCTTATAGCAATAAATATTCTCATTAGAACAGCCAACAAAATGTGTACCAACCTCAACATGGATTTCAATATTACCCCAATTTGCCACATCAAAATCTTGGTCCACATAATCTTGCAAGTATGAGCAGACAATTTGACCTGGCTGGATATCCAATATACCCATACCCCATTGATACTAACTTGAGAAATACTATCCCCAAATTCATAGGGAACAATGTAACTACAACAGAGGAACATGTAAGGAACTTTGATGCTTTCATTCAAGACTTGGGCATGGAACAAGAAGATGTCCTCATGCGGCTATTCATGATGTCCTTGACTAAAGAAGCAAGGGATTGTTTCAACAACCTACCAGATGCCTCAATTATCTCTAAAGCAGACTTCAAAAATCAATTCTTAGAGCAATATGGGAATTGATGTGCTCCCGAATTCGCCTTACATGAGTTGATTAGCATTCAAAAACATCAAAATGAATCATTTTTTGACTTTAATAAAAGGTTCTCCAAGATTAACAATAAGATACCACATCGATCTAAACTAGTTGACTTAGCAGCTATTTTTGAGAGCCTTTTATCCTAAAACGGGGTATGAGCTTAGAAACAGATGTTCTGGCAGCTTGGATGAAGCACAAAAGGTGGCTATAACCACTGAAAACAATAGGAAAGTTGTCAGCATAATTGGAAAAAGAGATAACATTAGAATCCCACAAAATCCGAACAATCACCAAAATAGACAAGAAAACCAATACAAGAATGAAAGACTGAGATTGCATGACATTCCCTATAACACCACTTGGAAGGATGGACGACCGGTGGGAAATCCAAATTGGAAAGATACTCCGGATCCTTTGAAAAAATATGGATCACACATGGTAGACACTACACCATGGTGTCCACCATGTCATAGACCCCATGCTCTGAAAAATTGTGTAGTAGCTCAAACTTGCTAGGAAGATGAATGGTCACAAGAGCAGGATAAAGATGGCCACATTGTGAATATGTTAAGATGGGGGTCCCATCAGACCAATAAAGGATATTCATCCTCTGAGGATGGGTGTGAATAAGATGTTAGCAATCAGAAAAACAAAGTTAATATGGAGCAAGAAGTATTCTCTGATCTAGAAGAAAATACAAAAGAAGTAGCCTATGCATATAATACATCACCATGATTTTAGTTGAGAACACCAATATAAGAAGAGAAGAGGGCCATCACAGACAAATTTGTGGTTGAAGAAAAAATAAATAGATACTACCTAAGAAGCAAGCCTACAGATGTAGATCAGGGAACACCTAGAGGCATGTTTATAAAAGAACAAAGGAACAAGGAGAATGTCCTACCTAACCAAAAGAAGGGTGAAGCAAAGAAGCCTTAGGAGATTTTTTAAAAGGAGGCTACAAATATTGAATCTGAGAAAACACCAAACAATAACAAAGTTCAAACTGAAGGGAAAAGGGATACTAAAATAGAGAAAACAAAACAAGGGATGATTTCCCCTTCATTTTATATTGCGCAAGCACTAACTCAAATAAAGATGATAGTGCCCTTGATGGAGATGATGAAAATTGATGAATACGGAGACACAACTCTCAAGTTGATTGCCAACACATCTCACAAGAAATAGGGTCAAAACAAAGAGGTCAATACCATTGACCAAGAAACTTCAAAGGCACCAAAAGTCTATTTGGGAGATACCCTTACAAAAACCCCCTCCCAAGTGGATCCATTTTACACCAAATTGGTGATCAATAATAAATTGGTAAAAAATTGCATGATTAACTCAGGGGTAGCAATCAATATCATGCCTTTGGCTATCATGAAGGAATTAGGTTTGTGCGTAAATACCACCTACGAGAAGTGTTATGCCATGGATAACATATTAGTCCCAATATTTGGAGTGATATGGGACATAGAATTGAAATTGGTGTCATACCCTGAGGAAACATATAGAATAGTCATCATTGTGGTGGACACTCCCCCTTACTATGGAATGTTATTATCTAGACAATGGACTGCAGCAGTAGTTGGAAATGTCTAGCTAGATTTATCTTATTGCATAATACCTGTGAATGGAAGAGAAGTCAAGTTGTACAAAGAACCTAGGTCAGAACATGTCATTGAGCTCTTTGACCCTAATCAAATGAATTGTTTTTGTGACGTGGACCTTGGGATTTTTACGATTGAACATTCAAACTCTAATTTTTTGAACACAGATCCAATTGCTAGAGATGTTTCTCAAAATGAACATGGCATATGGCAGATGTATTTTGATAGAGCCTCGAGTAAAGAGGGGAATGGAGCTGGAATTATTTTCATCTCACCCGATGGAACACCGTTTAAGTACTCATTTCTACTAACATTTGAATATAAAAATAACATACCAAAGTACGAGGCATTGTTACTAGGTTTAAACATTGCCACAAAGCATGGGATCAAAGTGTTAGCTACTTTTGGGGACTCAGAATTGGTTGTCTCACAAGTGAGAGAAAAGTATTCTACAAAAAACAAGAGATTAAAGCAATACAAAAATGCAGTGTGGGATACTATAGAACTCTTTGATTCCTTCTCCATTGAGTGGGTGGATAAATCAAAAAACTTAATGGCTGACTTCTTGGAAAATGTGACCTTGAAAAAGCATGACATTACCTTGGTAGGAATCTCATAAGTGGAACTCAAGACTAGACCTATAGTTCTTGAAAACATTTATAATTGGCAGGTCTTCAATGATGACATAGATCTAATCAAGTTCTTACACTGCATTGATCAGTATGAGGCCTAAGAGATTTATTTCAATGCATTTTTGAAGAAGTGGATGGTAAAAAAATTATGTTTGGCCAAGAAGTACAAATAAAAAAAACAAGATTCCTAAAGGGTTAGTAGCATTGTAAAGGGTGTTTGATGGGAGTGATCGAACAATTATAAAGCAAACACTAGTAAGAAGGGAGGATGTTGAAGAGATTAATCTTGGGACTGAATTGGCTCCAAAAAAGGTATAGGGTATGTGCAGGATCATCATGGAAAAAACAGGCCCTTAAGTGGCGACGAAACCTCAGAAAATCAGAGTTAGGCAACTTGACATCAAAATTTGAATAAGTTATCTATATTATTTCAAAAATATGTAAGAATAGAATCTGTAGCAAATTGAATGTAGTTTCTAAACTACTAGGTTCATTTATTTATTTTTTAAATCTATTTTGTGAAAATATGAAATTTCAATGTAGTATTACTTAAATTTCAGGGAAAAAATAAGAAGTAGGTGTCTGTCTAACCACCCTAACCACAATAAAATGCTAATATTTTTTTATAAGATTTTAGATATAAGTAGAGGACTCATGTCTCGATGTGATGCATATTTGTTTGTAATTTTTTTCCAAGTAAATAATTAATTATGGATTTTTTATTACAAATTTTTAAAAATATAAAAACTCGTATGTCTAACCACCTTAACTTGGTCAAAACTTCATGAAATTCATTTTTTTTTATCTTATAGTATGTGAAGCATAGAATGTGATGCATTTTTCAGATTCAAAAAATGTGATACCATTTGAAAGCTATAGATGTTTTTCAATCAGGACTTTACTCATAATTCAAATAGAAAATGAATAGTAATTATTTATTAAATTAAAAAAAAGCATAATTTATATTGGTGGAAATCTGGGTTAAAAACCCTTTTCGTTTCATCAATTTTGGGTAAAAGAAAAGTTGTCAACCACATGGGCCATCATATCACTTACATATTGCCACTTTTTGGCCCATCATGATCCTGCACATACCCTATACATTGGAAAGAAGATAAGCCCTATGATTAGAAAGATGCTCATCGCTCTGTTGAGAAAATATAAACATGTTTTTGCATGGTCTTATGATGACCTTAAAGCATATAGAGAAGATCTATTTCAACTTGAAATTCCACTAAAGCCTGATGTAAAACCCTTCAGATAGAAACAAAGGCTGATAAATCCTACTCTAGAAACCAAGATGCATGGAGAACTCATGAAACTTAGAGGAGGTATCATTAAACCCATCAAACATTCTACTTAGATTTCCATCTTGGTTCCCATTAGAAAGAATAATGGAGACATATGGTTATGTGTAGATTTTTGAAATTTGAATGTCTCATCTCTTAAAGAAAATTATCCCCTCCCAAACATGGAAGCTATGTTGCAAAAGGTAACATGATGCAAATTATTATCTATGATGGATGGTTTTTCAGGGTATAACTAGGTAAAAGTGAAAGAATCAAAATAGTATAAGACTGTGTTTACTACATCTTGGGGAACATATATGTAAGGATTCCTTTTGGCCTCACGAATGCTGGTGCCACTTTTCAGAGAGCTATGGATGTTGCCTTTGCTAATATAATTAATACAATAATGGTGGTATATCAAGATGACCTCACAACATATTCTAAGAAATCAGAAGACCATATTGAACATCTATAAAATATCTTCCTCAAAGCTTTGGAGTATGGTATTTCCTTAAACCCTAAAAAATGCCACTTTGTTGTAACTAAAGGAAAATTGTTGGGCCACATAGTTTCCAAGGATGGGGTAAGAATTGATCCTGAGAGAGTAGAGGAAATTGATAAGATTTCTATTCCAAAGACAATAAAAGCCATTCAATCTTTCTTTGGGAAAATAAACTTTGTAAGGAGGTTCATATCAAATTTTGCTCAGATTGTCAAGCCCATTTCAAAAATGTTGAAGAAGGGTGCCAAGATTGATTGGAAAATGGAAGCAATTGATGCATTCATACCTATTAAAAGAGAAATCAAGGAGGCCCCAATGTTGAAATCACATCACTTCAGTAAAACATTTCAAATTTTCTCATTTGCATCTTATCACACTATTGCAGTAGTGATGTTATAGAAAAATGATGAAGGATATGAGCAACCGATATTATTCTTCAGCAAATCCCTTCACGGAGCAAAATTAAAGTATGAAATTACAGAGAAGTAGGAGTATGCACTTGTGAATGTTGTAAAAACCTTCAGACCCTATTTGGTAGGTGCTAAGATAGTTTCCTACATTCCTAACACTACAGTCAAGAATGTATTTGTGCAACTGAAGTCACTAGGAGGAGGTGTAGATGGATTAATAGAATTTAGGAATTTGACTTTGAAATCTAGATCACCAAATTGGTTAGAGGACATGGGTTGGCTAAGATCATGGTTGAATCCAATCTTGAGGCATCTCAAATTTGTTGCATCTCAAATTTGTAGCATAGGGGAGGAAGAAGGTATGATTGCTAGCATTAAAAATACCCCATGGTATACTAATATAATGTATTATCTCAAGAACCAACAATATCCTAAAGACTTGAATGAAAATAAAAAAAGAAACTTGAAATTTTATGCCTCAAAGTATGTATTTATGGACAAAGACTTATATTGGAAGAACAAAGATGGAGTGTTATTATTATGTTTAAATGAATCTTGAGTGATCCATGTGTTGAAGGAGATGCATGAAGGTGTCTGTGGAGGACATTTTTTGGCCAGGACCACTACACACAAGATCCTAAGAGTTGGATACTATTGGCCCAGGGTCTTCAATGACTCTTTTTCTTATGTACAAAAGTGTGAATCTTGTCAGAAGTTTTATGGAAAAATGAAGTATCAAGGAGCACTTCCGCTTATACCAATACAAGTTGAAGCTCCAATTCATCAATAGGGGATTGATTTAATTGGAGAAATACTAGAAAATTCTAGTGGAGGCCATAAATGGATTTTCGTGGCAACTAACTATTTTACAAAATGGATAGAATTCATCCCCACAAAGCAAGCTACTAGTAAGGTTGTGATAAAATTTCTGATGGAAAATATCATCACGAGATTTGGAACACCCATGAGGATAATCACAAACATTGGTATGTGCTTTAGATTGAAAGAGTTCAAAACATTTTGTGAGTCATATGGCATAACAATTTCATATGCGTCTCCATATCATCCAAAATCAAATGGGTAGGCTAAATCAAGCAACAAGAGTATCCTAAAAATAATTAAAAGTATGTTGGACAAAAATAAAAAGGCTTGGGATTCCAAATTGAGGCTGACGGTCTAGGTAGATAGAATCACAGTAAAGAAGTCAACTAGAAAATCACCTTTTGAATTGGTTTATGGGACACAAGCAAGGATGCCCATGCATAACCTTTTACTAGTATATAAGTTTATGCTCCAGGAAGACTTGGATATCCCAGAACCCATGGAAGATAGAATGGAGCAAATGGTAGAACTAGATGAAATTAGAAGGTTGGGTCAGGAGCGTAACACAAAAATGTAGTCATAGATGAAGTACTTGTTTGACAAAAGGGAAAAAGATAAAAAGTTTGAAGTAAATGATATGGTTCTATTATGGAATCCCAGATGCCAAGATAAAGGGAGACATGGGAAATTTGAAGCACTTTGGATAGGACCATTTGTCATTACAGGAAAAGGTGGTGAAGTTACTTATTATCTTCAAAATATGTCAAGAGAAGATCAAGAATTGCTAGTGCATGGACAATTCCTGAAACATTTATTTTATTAAAAAATATAATTTTCCATGCACAGTAGTTTAGGTTTCCCTTCCCCTCCCCCATCCCATTCAATCATATTCACCCATGGTCTTCTCCCCATAGACCACTTTTAAATTCTTGCAATGACCTCACATTCATTTATCCCCAATCGGAGCCACTATTGGAACTAAAAAATCCACCTTGGTTTTCATATGCCTTCATTTCTATTTCTCATTTCATTTCCATTATAAGCCTCACTACCCTTGATTTTTTACTATATTTAACATAAAACATAAATTCTCCTAATGTACATAGCTCATAAAATAAAGTCTCTAAATAATTCCCCTTCTTAAGGCACTTCCTCAAAAACACAAGGAATGTCACCAAGACAATACCATATCGAAGAAAGCTTCACCATAGTCTCTTCGACAAGATCAATAAAAGGCCGATGAAAATATTGATGAGACCCACATGTTTCAAAGTGACAAACTCAAATGTCTCTCTGACAACCCAAAGAGCAATATATTGAAGAGACCTAGAGGCTTCAAAGTGAAAACTTAGCTTATCTCTCCGAAAAGATACTCTAAGGATACATGATCATTTTGCATTCAGGAAACAAAAAAAAATCTCTCAGAACTAGAGAGATTATTATAAAAAAAAATAAAATTACTGGCCAAACACGGTCGGGTGAGTACAATGACAATCTTGAAGAGACATCAGTGTGTCAGATTGAGAACTGAAAAAGTTTCTTCGACACCACAAGAACAAATGAGAATAAGATATCGAAGAGACAAAGGGGTATAAAGCAAACAATTATAAAAGTCTCTTTGACTTTCCAACAATAGGAACATGGCTATGAGCATATACTGTTGATGAGACTATGATATATCGAAGGGAGGTAACCATAGGTCTCTTTGAAATTTTAAAGACACAAAATAAGTTATTTGAAGAAACACTGAAGACCACAAGTATGTCGAGGAGAAATAAGCTTATCAGAAGAAAATGTCTACCAGTCTCATTAACATTATGATATCAGAAGAATGAGGAAGGAAAGACTTGAGGTGAAGCCATCAAAGAGACTTTGTGGGATCAGAGAGAAAAACTCAAATGTCTCTTCGACATTTTGAAAGACTATCAAAGAAATATCAAAGAAAGAAAAGGACATCGGTGACAATGAAATCAGGGTCTCTTCAACATAATGAAATGATTTCTGACCTAGTTGACATGACTAATAAGGACATTGAGGAGATAAATTCCATTAATATTGCAATTGATTAAATTAGAAAGGTGGCACGAGGGCCATTTATGAACCAGAGCTGGTTCAATTGAGCCAAATCTCGATATATCCAAATATTTGGAAATCAAAATCATTGAGAATTATGGATCAAAATTGAGGAGGTGGAGTTGGATGACAGTGAGCGGCTAAGAAACCATGACATTAGTTCAAGTAAGTGTTCTGAACTCAATTGAACATATTCTCTAAATATTTGCTTGAAGTACCATGCAATAGGGTTTTGAGATGGATAGAACCCTAGAAAAACCAAAAGTAAAGAGGCAAAAAATAAAGGTTAGACCATTAAACCAAGACTTAATAGATCAATGTCCTGGGTCTAGACTAAAATCTAGAAGAATAACTCAGTTGAATCCTTCATGTAAAAACTTTGAAGATAAACATAAAAATCTCGGAGATGTGCGGACTCTGAAAAGGGGCTATGATCTATTTATATATCATTATAGAAAGAAGTATAGACATTGACCTATCTAAAATCCATTGAACATGAATTTGGAAAAGCTTGTGACGCCTAAAATGTTTGTCAATGTGGAACTAATGAAGGCACTAGCTAAAAACTACAACCCTAGGACAAGGTCAATCCATTCCCATGATGGTTCATAATTCATCATGATAACATGACTATATCTCCATGGTTTTTCAGTTGGACACATCCATGAAAACAAAATTAAGGATAAGAGATTTGTTGGAAGAGTATCGGACCATGGATAAAAGCTATAAGAGGTGGAAGTTACCTTTGCACAGACCCAAGGGCTTAGGAAACCAACTTAGTATATTATCTAGTGATGAGAAATCCCCCTTTCCTATGGACTCATTCGAAGAATACTATTGGTATACTTATTATTCAGCTAGCCAGGTCCTAGGAATTGATGCTCCTGCTACAATGGCTATAGCTTCCATGGTTTTAGCCACATATATCCAAAGCCAAGATGGTAGGCGTTATTACTATGCAGAATACCTATTTGAGGTCATTAATACCTCACTCACTTCCATTAAGGATAACAGTGATGCCATCAACTTCAAGCATTATTCTCTACTCATGCATATGATACTATATGAAGGACATGCAATGGGAATATGGGTAGAGGAGTTGAGAATCAAGGATTTGGATAGCAATGAAAATTATAGAATGGTTCCGATGTGGACATCCATATGGGATAGTAGATGTAGGAGATCTCACTACTTGTATTTTGAATAATATTTTATCAAACCCTTGTATAAGTTGCTTGGCCATAAATGTGATTACAGTTTATCCCCAGAGATATTGATATTCCTCAGGCCAAAGGAGAAAGGACCTAAGGGAATGATAAATCATAATTGGGGGGATTGGTATTCATTTGAAGATTGTACTATGATAAGAGTATATGGATTCAAGGTAGCTCCATTTTTACTACCTAAGATTGTGCCAAACAGGGTTGCATACCTTTAGATTGTGAGGCAACTAGCTTTTTCAGACTTCATGTATCTCAAAATCTATGGAAGGCAATCCCTCATGCCTTCAACTTTATGTTTTGGTGACTTTACCATTATTGCTGATCAAGGGTATGAATCAATTAGTAGAAAAATAGATTATTATGGCATGTCACTAGGAAACAAAAGGGAGAAGTTTGACCTTGAGCACTTTATTCATGATGCCAAAATATCATAGAAATTGAAAAGATATGAACATGAGTTCTTTGTGGATGATGTCATCAGAAATTGTGATGAAACTCAAGTGATGATGAGAAAGGTTGCATACAAGAGAATAATTATGGAAGAGGCTTGGAGGAGAGCCAATAATCCACTATATGTAGAGACTTTTCATGAAATCCAAGATCCTATGGAAAGGGTTGAGAAATTGATTTTACATGAAGAAGAATTGACTAAAGATGTTCCCCTCGTAGCTTTTGAAAGAAGAGATATTGGTTCTAGGAGACAAGCTGAGAATGTAGTAATAGTACCTTTAAGTCATTTATCACCACAACCTACTCCAGAGGTGAGCTTCTCAGCTGATACTCGTATTATAATCAAAGATGACATTGAGGAAGAGAACAAGGTTACATAGACCACCATTCCCACTATTCCCTAGTATGAAGTAGCACTAGAGAGGAGTATGATCACATTTGAAGATTCTAATGAGTTTTTTGATGATGTGAGACATTGGGCTATCCAAGAGTTCATTAAGGATGATGCATTTGTTTGAACCCTTGAGTTTAGAGCCTTCATTTATGAGTACAAAGGAAAAATGATAAGAGAAAAGCTAAAGGAAATCAACCCTGAGCAAGAAGTGGATGCCTTGAAAGAACTCTATTGTGAGGTTGATAAAGAAATGGATAACATCACTCCTAAAAGAGGAAGAGAAATACTACAAGAAGTTGGGGTGATGCTTCATCTAGGGTGGGACATCAACTCAGCCATTGTCTTTAATAGTTTCCTGAAAAGGGAAAATAAGGCCTTGAAATTGACAGATGAGGCCAATGATAAGATATACACTAGATCAAGATACAATCCTGATAACACTACTTTGCAGATTTAGGCCCTTTACCCACTAGGAAATAGGCCTTCCCTTATCAATAATCATGATTAGATTTTTGGCCACTTCCTAGTATAGAGAGTAGGGGATATAGACCATATTGAGATTGTTGATCTAAATGTGAATGTGGCCAAGTTTAGAAAGGCTCAAATTCAAAAGCTAGTTAGAGATAATAAAGGGTTGATTGATGAGAATGAGAGGTTGAAGCGAGATGTGATAAATTACAGAGATAGATTACCTTCCTCCTCATGAATCTACTTACTGTTGATTGAATGTGAAAGGAAAGTGCTTGAGGAAATGTCCAAGACTACCTATTGGAAGCAAAAATATGAAGTGATTCCGAAAGGGAAAGAGGAATTAAAGAAAAAACTAAAAAGTACTATATTTGAAATGGCATTAGTACTAGTGTGTAAGAGGTTTGATGATATGATTAAAATTTTCCAACAAAGTCTGGGTTATCCATGTCAAAACATATGCAGCTTTACAAGAACATAATAGGTTATGTGACAAAATGAAGGAGGTGGAACTACATATAAAGGTGAAGAAAGGTGATAACAAAAGTGTCCTTCAAGAATATCAAAAACTCATGAACACACATGACAACTTCCATAACATACTGACACAAGAATTAGGTGACTTCAATCAGTCACTAAGTATGGTTTTGCCAAATTTATTTGAGGAAACAGACTTAAAAGACTAGGATGTATGGAAGGACGAGATATCTCAGTATCTACCAATGGCCCTTGATGAAATTAATGATGATGATAAGGTGCTAAAAAAAAAACATGTGCAACTGGGACAGATCTTTGAACTTGAATATGGAATGAAAGATATCATAAACAATGTAGACACTTACACAAAGGCAAGATATATCGAGCATGTATCGAGAATTAATTTATTCATTGGATGGGTCAAGTAAGGAATGATAGGACAACAAAATTTGTAGTTGTCAGTGGATTATCATGGAGAATGATCCTTGAACATGTCTTAGATGATCATGGGTGCTTGTTGGAGACTAATAGATCATGGTGCATCCACCGACAAACTATTAAAGTTTTATGTTTATGTTAGTCAAATTTTTAGTTATCAAACGATGTAACTTTTTGTGAATGGGCTTGTAGCTTGTTGCTTCCCATATAAAAAGGGAAACCAAGGCCTAGTTTTGGGACATCATTATTATAAGAATCAATAGTAGTAGATAGGTTCATCCACTAGTATAGAACATTCCACTCATCCATTTTTATATTTTAGAAGCTACTACTATTAATGTATATCTTTTAAAGCAATATAATGGAGAAGACTATTCATAATCGGTGATCTATTTCCAGTGTTCAACTGTTGTGTTAATATTCATTCTTATATGTTGTTGTGCTATCTCCGAAGTGGTTCTCTTAAGTTATTCAGATTTACATAATTTGTCAGGACACATTTGTTGTTGTTGTGTGATTGTATTGATTGGGTTCTGGCTAGGGTGAATTAAAATCCTTTCAGATAATTAATTTTAATTGGTTCTTGCTAGGGATTAAAATCATTTTAAATTAGTTATTTTGATTGGTTTCCCTCAAGTTAAGAATTAAAATTCCTTTTAGGATCTCATAGTAATTTGGGAGAATAACACTGGGATTCATAAAGAAGAGTATAGTGACTAACAAACCTGCACATTTGTACAAGGTGCAAACATCCTGAGTTCCCAAAAAGTTAGAGTTAAGTTGAGAAGTAGGTTCACCTATCCTACATATCTATCTCCATCACCATCATCCACCTCTCAACCCCATTCATCCAATAGGATTAGGAACTAGTCATACTTAGAACATTTTATACAAACTTTCTTTATACACTTGATTCTCAAAACATTTACAATAGGAATTAATTATTAGCCTTGCATCTCTTTCGCTCTTCCATGCCATTGTGAATAGATTGCCTAGATTAGAGATTGCACTTATAACCTTCATATTTGCCTTATCATTTAGGTATACTCACCTAGGTTTAGTAGAGCCTAAAGAGCAGGGGGTTATCAATCATATTCGCCCCGTTCGTTGGCCAAAAATGTACTAAGAGATTGGAACCCTCTTAAGGTTCAAAACCTGTGGTTTTGAGACCTATCAAAATGAACCTTTTCCAAAAAATTCCACATGAGTATCATCACTTGTAAGCATGTGTGGTACTATACAATGCTCCAATGAAGAAAACTATTCTTTGTCAGAACCCATGTGATGTGTAGAACATGAGTCAAGTATCCATTGCTATGATGATCCTGTGGCTACAACAAGTTCCTATCCTTTTCCTTTCTTTGATTGTGAAGTGGAAGGAGATGCTTCCTTTTTGGAGGAAAATGGAAAATTAATGTTAGTATTCTTGAGGAGATTAGTCAATTCATCAACTTGCTTAGCATGACAATGATGCTCATCATGACCAATTCTCTTGCAACATGCACAAGTCAGTTTCTCCTTCTTCTATGAATTCCCCTTCTTGGAAGATGATGAAGAGTCTCCTTGCTGAGGAGAAGAGGATTGTGCTTGATCTTTGCATGGCTTATTCTTTGATTGCTTTTTTTTCTTAGTGTATCTTGGCCCATGTCCTTCCACCAAATCTTGTGACTTCGATGATGTGAGAATACCCATAGTGATCAACTTTGATTGTTCAAGAATCAACATCTCTATAAATGAATCAAATGAAGGTGTAGTATAGGAAATTCCCCTAGTCAATCAATGAGTCTAAAAATTAGAAACAAAAGCTGCATATTTTAAAGGAAGCTTTTCTAACAAATTGAAGAGCAATTGTGCATCCTTCTTAACAATACCAAAATTTTTGAGCCATGCTCTTAGTTCATTAGCCTTAGTTACATAGTATTGGATTGTAGAAAAATTCTTTCAATCTAAATTAGTGAGATCATTATCAAGTTTGTATCCCCTAATCTCATCAAATTTTCCATACAATTGAGCAAGTTTATCACAAGATTCCTTAGTTGATTTACACTTATCAATGTGAAAGATGAGATAAGGAGAAACATATTTCCTAAGTGTTCTAAGAGACGTAGTATTTTTAATGAGCCACTCAATTTTTAGATTTGGATTAGTTGGTTCTGGAACAGATCCATCAATGTAGTGAATTAATTCTTTTATCATTAGTTTACTCCATGTATTTATTTTCCATTTTGCATAGTTATGTGGAGTTAAAAAAGGAAACTTAGGATGACCCATGGATGAAATTTGAAGAGCACAAGAGAGAAATCAAGGCCTAATCATAAAACACAACCCTCCCAAATTCACTCAATCAAAGAATCCCCCCCAAGAAAATGATTTGGAACTTTATACTTAGTGTAGGTACAATTGCCACTTGCAAGAAATAACTAAGTGGAATTTTGATTTTAATGCTTACAATTGTTACAATAAGGCAAGATCAAACTATGATTGATGCAATACAAATGCCAAAATGATCCAAATAAGGATATGTGCTAAAAGTACAGTTTATGCTCACAATGAATATAAATTGATAGCACCACTATGAAGCTCTAAAAAAAAATGCACTTTTAAAAAAATTCTCCTAAAAAGGAATCTGTATGAGCCCGAACAGAGCCCTAAAAGTTCCAAAAATGATGACAACTCAACAACACCTATGAAAAATTGAATTTTCTGAAAAATCTGTGCATCCAAACTAGAAACCGATTGAACCATCACATAGAGTGCAAAAAAATAGCCCAAATAAAAAATTGCATTGAAAAAGGAGCTCGTATGATCAAGTTATCAACATTTGAAAATGAATTGAAAATTCAAAAAGGAAAATGGAGAGGGGTTAGACAAATTCTTAAAATCACACTAACATCATCAAACTCACAACATAAAATTGACAGTTATATGGCCATCATACGTTGCAGAGTGTTAAAATTGATAGTTGGATGCCCTTCATTGTCGACCATTAGCTAAGTCGCCAAAATATTCTTCAATAGCTGATATATTTCACTAACAAAATATTCTTGCTGGAGAATCTGGAATCAAAATATCCACCAGTTTATTCTTTTCGCCTACTTCCTAGAAAATTAAATAGACGATGGGTTTTTACCACTGTTGGAGGATTAGCGGGGCCCATAGGCAAGTGGACTAGGCTACGTCCAGTTAATGACCACCACGTGGTGCTGGTGATTGGCACTCATACTTGCGGGTACCTTGTAGCTTGTTGGTGCTCTACAGAGTACAATGACCTACCCAGTCACTTTTTTATATTCTTTTATTTATTTTTTAAATAAAAGCTTTACAATGCAAATAATTTGTGAATAAATTTATTTTTTAAAATTTATTTTTACAATTTATTTCCCCATAGAAAATAGAATAATTAAAAAAAAATAAAAATTAAATCATACCGCTGCAGTTATGGCTGGGCCGTACGACTCTACAAGCAATTTTTTTTTCTTTAGCAGACAATTTTTTCCAAATTTGATGATTTGGTAGTTGATTTTAAGGTTTTTGGCCCTTTTGAGTGTTAGGTCTCAAAAATGTAGGTTTTCAACCTTAAGAGGGTGCCAGTCTCTTAGTATGTTTTTGGATAACAAATGGGGTGAATATGATTGATAACCCCCTACTGTTCAAGCTCTGCTAAACCTAGGTGGGTGTACTTGAATGATAAGGCAGATTTGAAGGTTATAAGTGCAATCTCTATTCTAGGAAATCTATTCACAATGGCACGTAGGAGTGAAATAGATGCAAGACTAATAGTTAATTCCTATTGTAAGTGTTTCAAGAATTGAGTGTATGAGTCAATTTTGTATAAAATTTCTCTAAATTTGACTAGTGCCTAATCTATTAGGTGAATGGAGTCAATGGGTGGATGATTGTAATGGAGATAGATATGTAGGATAGGTGGATCTATTCCTCAACTTAACTCTAACTATTGGGCACTTTTAGATGTTTGCACCTTGTACAAACATGTAGGTTAGTCAATTATTGTACTCTTATTTATAAATCCCAATGTTATCCTCCCAAATTACTATGATAGCATGAAAGGATTTTTAATTCCTAGCTTGAGGGAAGACAATTAGAGTAACCAGTTCAAAAGTATTTTAAACCCTGGTAGGAGCCAATTAAAATTGACTTTATGAAAGAATTTTAATTCACTCTAACCAAAACCCAATCAACACGATCACACAACAACAAAAATGTGTCCTAAAAAATTAAATAAATTTGAATAACTCAAGAGAACCACTTTGGAGACAACACAACAAAACATAAGAATAAATATCAACACAATAGTTGAACACTAGAAGTAAATCACCAATTATAAACAATCTTCTCCATTAAAGTAATTCAAAAGATGTATATTAATTGCAAAAGTTTCTAAAATATGGAAGTGGATGGATGGAATATGCTATAGTATTGTAACCTATATACTACTACTGATGATGATGATAATCATCCCCCAAAACTAGACCTTGGTTTCCCTTTTTATATGGGAAGAAAACAAGCTTCAGGCCCTTTACAAAATGAGGCAACATTTCAAAACTATAGCTCTTCATTAACTATTTGCTTGATTAACATAATTAAAGAAATAAAAAGACTTCAATACATTTGACATTATGGATCCGTTAATCATTGTAGAAGGTCTGTGATCATTGATCTGGCAAAGCCTGCATCTCCTTGATAGACGTCACAATGCTCTTGTCCCAATGACCTACTCCTCAGAAGCTAGATACTTCTCCTCCCATTGATATATGGTGAAATCTGATGGCCATTTGTATTCCTGGATCCTTGGTACATTCACTATATGAGCCTGCCACTGACTATCTAACAATGTCTTTGTATCAGTAACAAATTTTATATACCCAACATTGAAAGCAATAAATGTAGATCAAAAATTAAATTAAGCCTATGAAGATTGATGTCACCATCCTTCTATATGTGGGTGATAAACTTATGAACAATCTGATCATACTCCCTCTTCCACTCTTCAAGGTCTCTAAGTTGGCCATATTCTTTTACTATTTCTGGTATATACCACTGATTTAGAGTATGAAAAGAGTCCATCGCGTCTTAATCCTTTTGTTCTCCCCCTGTATAAATTTAAATTCATCTATGATCATCTTGAATATTTTCTAAGTTGGTTTCAAGGCTGCTGGAGCATCAATACTCCTTTGTAGAACCCTACACAACTTAAACAAAGAATGGTATATAGGCTTCCACTTATTGAATAGGGGATCCAACACAAGCATATGTGCTTTCATTTGATTAATAGCTTGTTGAAGTAACTTGTAACTATCATATACACTCTAAAATTTATCCACAATCAACTTCACCCTATGTTCAAGAATCTTTTCTATAACTTCTTCCTGAGCTTTATTGCTGGTATTCATTTATTCCACTTCCTTTTCGAAAGCTCTCATTTGTTCAATAGAAATGTTCTGTTCATCATTCACTGGATCACTCAGATACCCATACAACACCATTTCCTTGCCATGTGAAGTTACTGCTCCTCTCAACTACTCGTTTAATTTTATATTCTCCACGAACAACTTATTCACTTCATCATTTATGAACTTTTTCTCCTTGTCAAACTCTCCCAGTCTATCATCCAATCCTTTAATAGTTGCAGGAGTAAACATATATAAATGCATAGTCATGGTGGTGGCTTCTAAAGGGGTTGTGTCTTGCAATGTTCTGACCATGGCCACCCCTTTCATCCCTTTTTATCACATCCAATAGTTTTGGCTTTTGTGTGTTCTTTTGCTTGATCCATATAGATAGGGTTTCTATCTTGGGATTATATATTGTACCACTCACACCTTCATCAGAGTCAAAATATACAACTAGCATAGGATATTCTTGAGCCTGAAATTGGTGAAGAAAAAACATCTTCTTCAGTTCCAAACCAGGGAAAATGAGCATGTTAATTTTTAAAATCATTTCTCTAGCCTTCTAAGGGCTAATGTAAATATTGTTAATTGTCAATTCCTTGAAGGTTTGGGCCACCACTTGACCATTTTGAGATTATTCAATTCCCATCTCCATTCTTTCCTCAAATTATTTCACCTTAATTTTTGTCCAAAAATCCCTAAATTATAGAGTGTTAATAAAGTCACCATCTTCTATAAATTTCCTATCTGCAATCTCTCTTTATTCTTCATGTAATTCTATATTTTCTTTTTCTTTATCATCCATCCTTTCTTCAAGCTTATGAGTGCTAGTCTCATGGGTTGGCTGCTCAACCTCAACATCAACTTTTAATGATTGTAACACATTGGATACCTCTTCAGTGTCTCCCGCCCCTTCACTTTCTTCATAAGGGACCAATGATTCAGTGCCTTGTGTCTTTTTTCTTTTAGGAGGAAATTGATCCATAGGAGATTCTAAAATTGTGTCTGGGGTGTGCTCTACAATTACTGTACCACTGTGCTCTTGAAGAAGTGATTCCCTTTTTCCATATAAGTCCTCAAAATTATTAATTATCAAATTTATTCTCTTGATAGGGTCACTCTCATCAACAAAATATCCTAGGAAATCTTTATATTTTTGCTTCCTTTCTTCTTCAAGTTTCCTCATAAGTCCCCATTTTTTCTTTCTCTTGAACACTTCCTGGAAAGAAAGGTAGTTTCTTATCACATCTTCTTCATAATCTACTTGGTGTGTAATTTTTGACTTGGTGAGAAGATTATGCCTTATGTGATTCATATGATTTTCAAGATTAAAAACTCTTCCTTTTCTCAAGTCCAATGAATATCTTGTCTTCATATAAGACTGCAACTCCTCCAATGTATCTGAGCCTACTTACCAGTCTTCACATTTGGTTAAGTTTGGCATAAATGTTCCTTTCTTCTATTTATGCATCACATACTTTTCCATCCACATAATTTGCCACATAAACTCTAGAAATGCTGGTATAAGGGGCACAAACTTTGGTAGTATGTGTGGGGAAATAGGGCATTGATAGACTCTTATTATTGTGACTTCTGGGAGGAAGAACCAATCACCAAAATTATGTGTATGATCCTACTCTGGTCTTAGGGATAGAGGTCTCAATAGTTGTAACATTTTAGTGGGTAATCTCAATATTGAGTAACCAAGGACTCCTAGGATTTTGTGCATAAAATCTTCATAGAATATCACAAAATTTGAGTTTTTATATAGAGTATCCCAAATGTAGCACCATCTTTGAATAGGTGTAGGATTCCCTTGTTCATCAATTCTAGCCAGATCCATTCGTTTGGTCCATTTTTCTTGATTTTGATATAATATCAAATGACACGACAAAGAATAGTGTCTAAATGTAATGGGCACTCTATCTTCAATGACTTGTCAGAATTCTTCATTTAATTCCCTTTCTAGGTATGAAGCAAAGTCATATTCTATATTAGTCTCTGGATTCTGGATTCTTATGGCAATCATAATTAGGCTTATTGATATATTATCTTAAGCATCCATCCCCAATATTTGGCACATAGCAAGATATGTATTCACCAAATAGTATTGAAAGTTTGCCACAGTGATTGGCTCATTAATGGGGTGGGAAATGGGGATTGTTTTGTTGCCAATACCTCTCTTCATGTACAGGGGAACCTCATCACTTCTATAAGTTCTTCTCAACCTGGTATAATCTTCCTCACTCTTTTACAGGCTTATCTTAGTCAAGGCCTATTTTTTCAAGTCGAAGCACTCAATGATAGATGTCCTGGTTACCTCAACTAACACCAAACCATTTGGAAACCTCATAGTTTTAATAGAAAGGTGGTAATGTTTAGCTAATAATCTGAGAAACTCTACATCAACAAATACATTTGGGACAATCAGTTTGGCCAAGTCTAACACCCAGGGGTTTGACACTGGAACTTTCCTATTTCTTTTACTATAAAAATACCAAAATAGGTCCCACCCCGATTTAGGAATGAGGGCATCCCTACAGCCCTGTGTGGTGTCTATGATGAATTTCTTATGGCCTTCCTTGGTAGACCCAGGGAGTATATCTAGAATGGACTGGTGTAGAGGCCTCTTCTTTGCCTTGGGTTCTTCATCCTTAATTTCAATTTTACTTTTTTGTGCTTCTTATTGTTTCCTTTTAGGCAACATGATTCTACCCCTTTTTGCTAAGAAATTTCAAAATGGTAGAGTTTTTGAAAAATATTTACACCGATTTGAGCTTCTTCAGAGAGTTATTCATGCACTTGCCTAAGTGTTTGAAATTTGAAGAGCTCTTCCTCAAGTATCCTCATCTCCCCAATGAAAATGTATTTGTAAATGAGTGCAATAATCAGACAATGTTCTTGTTTTTATGGAGCTTATACTTAGTCATGTCGGTATTAATACCACCCTTCTGCCAAATATTTTCATAATAATATCATACCTTGAATTTGATTATGCATTGTTGGATTCATGCATCAAGGTGAATGATGTGATCTCATTAATTTATTACTGCAATCTATAATGATTCCATGGTAGGTCTTACTGTACTATCGCTACCACTTGTTACACTTGTTGTGGTATGGTGGTGTCAATTTTTATGTCATTTCATCTATGTGTTTTCTATCTTTATGATCATGGGAAAATGGTATACATATTGCCATGCCACAAATATAATATCACTCTCATGTAGTACTGCGGTGTCCGCTCTTCTTTTTTAACACTTACTGCACTATTGCACTGCTTACAACTCCTCATTGTAGGGTGGCATTGTATACCGCTTTATTGCATATGTTGATTAACCTCTTGGCAGTATGGAGGTGCATACTGCTTGACCGTGTGTGCCTATTGACCCCTAAACGGTATGGAATTTAATGCTTTATTTTATGAGTTATGAACCACAAACCCACTTGGACTTCTTTTTGTTGTTGCAGTATTGCAGTAAAGACATGAATTGTTTTATTAGTGATTATTTAAAAGGATGAATGGATATATACAAAGGGAAACACATTGATCTTATGTATCTTGTCACACAAATTATTGCATTTCATGTCGAATACAATGTAGAACCAAAGGAAGTAGATCTTTTGATGTAGGTGAAATGTGGTGGATATTTAGGAGAAATTTTTAGCTCTAACATTGAGCACGATGGTGATGTCCTTTTAGGATGAAAATACTCTAAAAATATGGCTACCTCTTAGATATGGTAACCACCTTTAATCTTCAAAACCTTGTAGATTTGGCCTCCAATATCCAACTGGGACAAAACAAAAGGCAAATTGACTTTCGTGGACACTCTAGTCACAATGATGAGCTTAGATATGATGTAACAAGCTCCCAAAATGCACCTCCAATATAAAGACAAAAAAGGAACCCCCCCAAAATCTAATATTTCTATATGACATTTATGATTCTCCA